>JAEIIU010048130.1:1202-18603 GCA_018874675.1 Drosophila baimaii | reverse complement strand
TAAGTAACAAATTATCTGCAAGGGTATATAAACTTCGGCTCCCCCCGAAGTTAGCTTTTCTTACTTGTTTTTTGTTTGTTTTTGGTTTTATCATGCCCCTCCAAAACCGCATTGCTTATAGGGTATCCATGAGGGGGCTGTGGGAGGAGGGATGAGGAATGAGGGGGGCTGTGGGAGGAGGGGAATATGCAAGGCATGCGAAGAACACGAAACGGAAAACGCAAACTTTTTCGCAGCATTTTTCTTTATACTCGCTGGCTCGCTGCCCCGAAAGCAAGCCAAGCGGATTTGTAGCGTTTTTATTTATAAATTCCGATCCCTGCCCTCCCCGCACCCGCACCAGCATTTCTTTCGTTTTTTTTTTTTTTTTTTATGTAAGCCCCCCGGTTGCTTTTTAGGGGGCGTGCCCGCTAGGAGGGGGGAAGGGGCCATCCCTGGCCTTAGCTTTGGATTTAGCCTTAGCTGTATCTGGATTTTGGTTACGTGCACGCAGTCAGAGATTAGCTAAGCAGAAATGACGACCGAAAGTGCAGGGTAGGTAGGTAGAAATCGGGGGGAATCCTGGAACAGTGGTCGATAGCGATGGCAGCAATATCGATATATTATAAATAAAATCGATATATTATGCATGCCAGCCATATTTATTGGTTATATTAATTATATTATAATATATATACATTTTTATTTGTAAAACCTTATCGCTATTTTCGATATATATTGTTTTATTTCTCCACTTTCGATACATATTTTCCACATTTGATGTACCTCATTGAGTTCGATAGGTTTGTCGATATATGCAATCGGATTTCTCTAGTCGCTTTAACGTTCCTAGCTGGCGGGGAGCGAATGGAAGTGACAGTACCGAACATTCGTTTAGCTTCATGCATGGAATTAGCCGCGTTAATAAAATGCCAGCGACTGCGGCAGCCAAATTGCCAGTCGGGGATTTCCTTCGTCAACCNCTCGCTAACTTGGCTTAACTTTCCGGTCATCTCTCCCTTTCTATCTGCCTTATATCTCTCTCTCTCTTTCTTCTCGCTTTGGGCAGCTTCGAAAAAACTTTTGCTCGTTAAAATAAATTTCGCCCTCTTCTATATACCAAAATAAAAACAATAAAAAAATACAACAACAAAAAAAAAAACAGAAACAAAAATAAATAAAATACAAAAAATAAGTGGGTAAGGATAACCGAGTTTGAGTACTCCTTTATGGGGAATGCTTAATTTTTAGGCAGTAGGCATGTAGTCCAAGCTGATTGCATTCAAATGAAAGGTCACTTTCGAATTTTGGTTTTTCTTTTCGAGGGGAGATTTTAGACAATTTTTTTAAGTACCTAACTAGATAAAGGGATTGTTTAATTTTAATTACAAAAATATTATTTTGGGATTTTTTAAAGGTTAGGTATTTGCTAGAAAAAATACTTTAGGAGTATAATAAAATAGAAAATATTTATTTCCATATATCCATGAGTGGTTAGGGATAACAAGGCTTAAGTATTTCTTTATACTGAAGTAAGTTTTATATATTTTTTTAAATATTCAATATTACATAATATATTATGTGAACTTGCTGCGCTAGGATAATACATAAATAAATATAATAAAAATTCCATTCTTTTCTCAAACAATTTGTTATATTTTTGGGATTTATTAAATGTATGATGCATGCTAGAAAACACCTCAAAGAATACTGAAAGCATGATTTCATAGAAAGCAGTGTTAATACAAGAAATTTCTTTCATTCTTTCTTTTTTGCCACATAAATACTTTTATTGGAAAATTGCAAAGTTAGCTCAAATTGTTATGTATTTTTTGCAGCCTGTTTTTGTTCGTTTTTTTTTTTGTTATTCAATTCCTTGCTACCCTCTGCTGGAGTGTATAAAACGCTAAATATTTTTCCTACTGCTGCTGCTTTTTCTTCCTTTTCATCTAGGGCTTTATCGCTTTTGTGTGTGTGTGTTTTTGTTGCTGCGTGAAAATTTACGCGCTCCAGCTTTTATGGCTCATGAGGACCCATTGCCGTCTAAGCCATTGTCTTCGGGTCCTGTTCCTGGCCATGTTTATGGGCATTTTTGCTTGGCAATTAAATGCGTCCTTCTCTCTCGCCGCTCATATGGGGGGCTTCTCTTTCATTTTGTGAACTGCACGCGCTGGGTTCAGGAGTTTTTCTCTTCTTTTTTTTTTTGGGAACTCATGATGTAGTTGCAGTCGCGCTAAAAACTTGCTAACAGCGGGCAGAGTAACTTTTCCGATCCGACTTCAAAAAGTTTTTTGGTATGGGGAAAAGGTGGAAAGCGGGGTGGAGGGGGGGTGAGGTCAATGGGGGGTAAAAGTTGTAAATTGTTTTTATTGTCAGCAGCAGCAGCATGCTCGCTCTCAATCTCTAGTATTTTCGGTATTTCCCAGGAGTTTTGCCAAGAATTCGCTGGCTTACTTAGCAAGTTTGCTTAGCTGAGGGCGATCCACTGACTTCATTTGCAGACTTGCATCTGTATATCCTCGATTTTGCTTTAATATTCTGAGGGAATTCCGGAGAAGTCAAATCACAAGCAAAAGAAATTGCAGCTTCCTTGCTTCCAAAAGTTTCCTTTTCTTTTCTTAAATTAATGTTGATTACGGCGTGAATGTCGTTTGCAGCTTGGTGAACTCTAGGTGGGAGTTGGTTAAACATATTTCTTTTTGTATTTTTTAGATGAGAAAATGTTGAGAGAATTTAAGTAATAAAATGCGACTTCTTCCAGGAATTTAAAGGAACAAAAGAAGCTGCCTAATAGAATTAGACTTTGTTTATTTAAAAACTATTTAGTAGTAATTGTTTATTCGTTGTTACTTCAATAAAATATTATTTAATTTTTAAAGAATTTATTGTGGCCTAGAACTCCTTCTGCCGCCACATGTTGGCATTTTGCACGTTTGTTCTCCTAGTGTGTATGATTTGTTCCTAATGTTTTCCCAGCACACCTGACTTTTGGGCGGTGCCAAAAAAAAATCCACTTCCTCCACTCCCCCTTCCGCTCTGAAGAGCTCTATCTCCTCTTGAAATGCGCGTCACGTGTCATCGCCTACGCGTAGTCGCAGGACAACATTTTAAGGCTGCCTCCGCTTTCTCTTTAAGACAACGATGCCTTTGAATAAATGCCTTTGGATTTTAATGGCAACTTCGGAAGGCAGAAAGTCAGAAAGCTATCTCGGGTACCGACCATAGGATACCGGGTTTTAAGTTTATAGAAAAACAGTGAACTCTCTAGTTTTAAGTAGTTTCTTTTTTCTAGCTGGCGACCGTGAAATTGTATAAATATGTATAATTTCTTAAGTTGTAGTGCAAATTTAAAGGGAAGTGTTGATAAAAATATCTTTTAAATGAGATTTTGCATATGTAATGTATTGAATTAAAATTTCTTCACTATAATTTAAATATATTTGCAAAAATATGTATATATGAAATACAATAAACTAATTAATGTGTGGAAATAACATTGTTAATATTTGATCTTTAGTCTGAAAAGATATTCTAGTATCTATATATCTTATATCCACCCTAATATTGGGTATTAAGATACATATGTAAATCCACTGAAGGTCATTTTGCTGGCTCTTTATTTATCAGCATTTCGCTTTTGTGCGAAAAACAAACAGCGTGCAAAACAGAGGGCGCCAAAATAAATGAAAATAAATTAAAATTAAAGCGAAATAAATTACAAAATGCGCACTGCACACACACACACACTCGCACACCAGATTTTCTCGCAGTTCTCCCTCCCGGATTTCTCCAGTTGCTCGTCAGTTTGTTGATTTTTTTTTTTCTCCCCGAGCTTTGTCACAGAATCTCTCGTTTGTCACGTACAAATGACGGACGCAAAGAATTTTTAGATCTTTTGTTTTAATCATAAATTGTAGGCCACCAGCGAAGGGTGGGGGCTGTCCGGGCGGTTTTTGTTTTTTGGGGTGGACAGCTACAATAATGTTTTTTGCTTTGTTGCGTAGTTTGCAATAAATTTCAACCCAGCCGCTGCCGCCTGCCTGTCTTTTCTTTTTGAACATTGGAAGCACTTTACATTCATTTTGCATTTTTGGCTTAACGCTGATAAGGAAGGAATGGCACTGCCGACAGCTAGAACGAGTGACCAACTGACAGATCAGGGGGTTTTCCAACTTTCCACTTTCCACTTTCCACTTGCCGCTCTTTCTGCTCCTACCACTCCTTCCCCTCTCTTGAAGCCATCTCAAGACAAATGATAAGCGTTGACATTTTCTTTTTCCTCACTTTTCCCCAAGTATTTTCTCGCCCTTCGTTGTGTTCTATCTGCGGGTGACAAATGGCGAACAATCAAAATCCAAAAGCCAAAGTTTCTCTGTCTCTGTTTTTTCCAAATGTAAATTTAATGCTTGATTACCTGAAAGAACCTTGAATTCTTGATATTTAACTTTCTTCTAGCAGTGCAATTGTGTTTATAATGACTTTATATACAAATAAACAGCTGAAATCAGGAACATATAGATTTTTCTGCCTGTCATAGACATTTTCAGTTGGCTTTAAGCTCGAAGAGACCCTAGGAAGATGAAAGAACTCCGTCTATATGGCTAAATATTTATTATCCTTTCAACTCCGGGTTCCCCCCAGCTACAACTTCTCTTATTCCCATATTTTTGCCTTAATTCTCTGTTGGCCTTCGTTGTCACTATGAAACTTGTATCTTTTCATCTTGTTCGCTTTATCCTTATCCTGTTTGTGGGTGTGTGTGTGTGTGTGTGTCTGTCATCAGCTAACCGCAAGCGCATTTGACATATGTATCTGTATATATCTGTGATATTCCGACCCCCTTGCCCATGTCCTGGCTGGCTGGCGGGCATGTCAAACTACGACCCGTAGAAAATTTTCGAATTTAATTCAATTAGTTTTTCGTTGCCTCCATGTTGTTCTCGTTGTTGTTGTTGTGTGGCTTTTTGTTGATTTCCTTTTTATGAGCAATTCAAGTAATGTTGTACCAACATAACCTCGGTCGAGGTCGAGGTCCCTATCGCCTCCTCCTCCCATTGCCTTTTTCGCAGGGGCTTGCAAATATTTAGAGCAAAATATCTTGGCCCATGCCTATTCTTATTTTGTTGGCTGGCCAATAAAGGGAGTGTGGGGGGGGGGGAGTGAGAGAAAAGATGGCTTTAAGGTTCGAAGTTTGAAATACTTTAGGTTATAGGAATACTTTAGTTTCTAAAATGTTTTGCTGATGCTTTCTTTTTTTTTCTTAATTTTATACTGACCTCCCATTAGAGATGTTCATACATCCCCATATTTTTCTAAAGAAAAATATATCACCAATAATATCACACTCAATATGATATCGAAAATATGGTAAAGTTTTCTTTATCGAAGTTTGAAATAACGAAAAATATCGAATTTCATGTACAAATATAGCTATTCTCTATAAAATAGAAGAAAAATTTAAAAATGTTATTTAAAACCAAGTTTCGGGTGTTTTTTGTTATATAATTTGTTTAAGATTAATAGCTTAAACTAAGCTAAGGCTCTTTTTTGACACAATTTTATATATTAACCATAATATCGATGTTTATATTGGTTGCCAAGTATCAATATCCTGCAAGTATCAATTTCCTGCCATTCCTAGTTCACTTAGTTGTGGCATCCCCTCATATGCTCTGGGAAACACATATTAATTTAAATAGATTTAAAATACAAACCTATAATTATTTCCCAAAAACATTATCGACTTTTTGTCTTGTCTATTCATCATTTTATATTTTCCATATATTCTTTATTCATTCCATGCAAAATTTAAATAATATCTTATTCCATGCAAAAGAGTAAAGCCCCGCTTTTGTGTTTTATTCAATGTAATAATCATGTTTTTCATGTTTTTGTGTTGTAAAAGAAAATGTTCTATGAACAAAAAGGAACGAGCATTGCCCTCAGCAGAAGGGTATTAAAACGGAAAAATGCCTACATGAAGGGAAATTTAACATGTGTTCGCGGAGCGGGGGGCGGGCAAGCATTTTCCGAATCGAGCTGGGCTGGTAGGCGGTATCTGACGAGCTCATCTTGTGGTTTTTAAGTGCTCTAACGGCATGTGCCTCCCCCTCTTTGGCCTGCCTTCCCATCTCTAAGGATTTGGCCTTTTTTTCCGTATGCTTTTTTAGTGATTTAAGAAAATTGATGGCTTTCTCTTCGCATGACTTGCCGATGGAGCTCGATGGCTCGTTCCAAAGCCAAGGCGTGACAATGCCAAAAGGAGTAGAAAAAAAAAAAGCAGAAAAGAGGAGGCGATCTTTTTAAAAAATTCATAGATTTGATTTTCGTGCAGCGTATAAAGATGTTGGCACAATTCTCGAAAGGATTAGATGACCAAACGAGGGGCAAATTTTGTGTGAGCCTTCTCTTTGGGGGGGTTTTCTTGAAACAGGATTTATTTTGGAGAAAGGAGTCGTAAAGGTGACAATAAAACTTGTGATGAGCCTTGTAAACAACAAGCTTTGATTTATAAGACGCTTAAGCTGATGCAAAACGGGGACAGGAATTTTTCATTCGAACTTTAGGTTTGTCTTGGTCCTTTTTCTTTATTTTAAAATTACTTTTTACACAAATTTATTTAAGAGAATTTAAATATATTATTATTTTTCTATTTTTGTGACAGAAAGTAACCTTCATCCAATTGAAAGATAGCGCTGAAGTGTTAATTAAACTCGGTACATTTGAAATGGAAATAAACCCAGAGCTCGGCTCTCACAGACCGGAAATTAGCTCCTGGAGAGCCTTCGACCCGATTTCAGGTTCAGGTCGCCTCGACACACAATTGTGAAGCTCCAAAGGGGAAGCGAATATCCTCACGCAATGCAATTGTGTCAACTCTGAGGCAATCCCAGGAGAAGTCCCCCAAGCCCCCTCACTACCATGCTAAAACAAAAACAAAAACAAAAAACAAAAAAAAAACGAAAACAAACTAGATTTAATTAAATCCGGGCAAAAAATACACAAATTTTCAGCATTTTCTCCTTCGCATTTCAGTGGACGGAGCCACGCAATGCGGCCTGGCCTGATGAGGGTGAAAAAGGAAGTGCGCCACGTGGCGTATACGCAATGCGCCAAAAAAACAAAACCAAGATAGACGGAGATGGAGAGACAGAGACGAAGCGTAAACACTCAGCGAAATCGGTGTCATGTTAATGACCGATTAGCATGGCGTGTGCACCAGAGGGAGCTGCGTTAGGCCAAATGAGTGATGTGGAGGGGGGAGGGGTTAGAGGTAGACAGGGTTGAACTGTGACCTGTCAGCTCCACTCGAGGCGAGCCATCAAACGCACTTCCTGGGGCTGAAAGGCGAGCGAAGGAAAGTTCGCCCAGCGTAGTTTAATTGAAAAATCAGGCAAAAATTCAGCAGAGAAAAACTAGAGAATATTGCGGTAATTAAAGTAAATAAAATACGTTAAGCAAGGCTCGGGAATGTAATAATATTTAATATATATGTGTGCGGCAATAAAGTCTTTTACTAGTGACACTTATGTACAAGTATAATTAATATATTTTGCATGTTAAGTGGGGGGCCTGACCTCAGGTACAATATGTTCCTAAGATCCTAATTTATTTGTGGCATTTTTCTGGTCAGAACACTGACCTTTATATTAACACATTGTGCCTGCTGAGTTCAATTTACTTATGGCTTTCCCTGGGTTAATTTCTTTTTTTGTTTTGTGTTTTTTTTTTAGCTTTTTGCCTAGGAACTGACCCGAGTGGACTTGGCCACATAACAAATTAAAATGTGGCACGCAAAAGGAATTCTTTTGGCTCATTTTTTTGTTTTTTTTTTTTTTTGTAGGCGTGGCCACAAAATGTGAATTTTTTCGTTTTGTCGCATTCCAAGGAAGTTCATAAATATCACGTAGGTTTTGCGAGGCGTGCTAGGTGTTGGGTGTTAGTTGGAGCACACACACACACACACATAGCACCTATAATGTGTGTGTGTCTGAAGGTACATATACATACATACATATAATGGTTAAAATAAATTGGATTTCGCTTTATGCAAATTTATGCGCACAGATTGAGTGACATTAATGGATGATGAAGTCGCCACCAAGCGAGGTGGCTATATGGCAGTGGAGAGTTCTTTGTGGGATTGCCTTGGGACGGAAACCGAAACCGAAGCTCTCCCGCGAACTGGAGGCCACGAACGTGCTTTTGCTATGACCGCACACGGGGCGGGCGCCAGAACCACTCGAAAGCATCTCCCCCCACCCAGATCATCCGCAGCCGTTTCCCCCGGTGTCCCCCCTCTGGAATAGAAATAAAATGACCACAAAATACGCTCGATTTCGTGTACATTCAGGTTGAAGAATATACTTCTTGATGGTATTTAAATATGATTTCTTCTTATTTTAAAAGAGAGTTTTTAATTAAGTTCAGACTAGGGATGTACATATATCGAGGGGAAAAGGTAGCTCTAATATATTGACAAAGATATCGCTCTCAAAAGCGTGTCGAAAATATAAAAAAAATATTGATAATATTTGATAAATATTAATATTTATAATATCTATCAAATATTCGAAAATGTTATGTAATTTTAATTGTCCTATTTAAAGCATCTTTTTAACTAAACCTGTTATCAGTTCTTTATATTTTAAATATTAAAATATAGATAGTATCGATACATTTGAACAAACTTGCAAATATCGAATAATTGTTAAATTTCAAATTTATTTTCTATTAGTTATTTATATGTTTTCCAGCAATGATAGCTTAAATTAAGCTTAGGCTGTTCTTAGGCACACTTCGATATATCAAAGAGAATCTCGATTTATTGCACATATATCGCTGTGTTAAAATATCGATTTAAATATCGGCCTTAGCAGAATATTTTGACTATTAATATATTGATATTTCCTTCTATCTCTTGCTTAAATTTTATTCTGAAAGATATCACAACCATAAACATGACTTAATTCTTACCCAAGTATCTTAAGCAAACCTCTTTATAGGAAAATATTAACATATACCCACTACCCCTAGGATACCACCTAAAACGTAGCTTCCTTTTCTCCCTGAAACTGACATTTTGGTGACCTTATTTCGCAGGCTATAATTTCGTTACCGTTTTTTGGATAGAAATATACATTTTAAGAGGGTGCTCCCAAAATGATTGTACCCTTAGCAACGCTTGAGAAAGCATGTTCAACAAATTGCAATCCCAGGCTGCTGCTCGGCTGGCACGGCAAGGGACAAAGTGAGAAGAAAAATTGTTGGCTTAATTAAGAATGAACAACAACCAAAAACAAAAAATAAACAGAAAAAAGAAAATGTGGGGTTGGTGGGGTGGCTGCTCATTAAGCTGTTGTTGCTGCTTTATGGCCATTTAAAACATTTATGGCCAAGAGCATTTGAATGACAGGTGCGATGGCAGCAGACAACCTTGCTCATTATACGCCCCCCCCCCCATCCGTGCCCCAGCATCCTCCGCCGAAAAGCGGCACCTCCCCAGCCACCAGCCACCACCCACCACCGTGCCCCATGGAATGTCATTTTTAATTGTGTGTTTACGTTTAGAGCAGCAAAGGAGCTGGGAATAACAACAAGGACATTGTGATCCTGATTGCCACTTTCGAAATGGAATTTCACAATTTAATTTTTAATGTCTGTTTATTCGTTTGCTTTTGTTTAATTTATTCATTCACTTATAGTTTAGTTTTAATTGCCTGCGGGAGCTATTCGCTCTCTGTGATTGTGTTTGTCTTCGTTTCGTTTTGGAGACGAAATTGTATTTAATTTAAAATTGTATTGTTATATTTATATTTCTTTAAAGTGTGCAGGGAATAAATATTAAAAAGAAAATTAAAACCAAATAAAATCCAAGTGCATAAATAAATCTAAGCAAACATAAAGAATATAACTATTTAATTTATTTCTTTGTTATGATTCCAGGATTTTCTGAAATTTAACAAACTTTTATATGAGTAACTTTCTTTATTTGTTAAGAAGACTAATAAGAACATGGAACTCTTAATAAAAAAGAAATAATTTGAAGGGAAACATAAGAAATATACTGCTTAAAATATTCAATTTGAAAAGGGAAACTTTCATTGCCGAAACTCACTCTCCCTCTTGGGGTATTTGCCAGAAAAAAAAGCCTGCTGCTAATTAAGGGTCATGTCATGTTCGTTTTTTTTCAGCTCTCTCAGCTTCTATACAGCTAATCGAATTGCTTTATTTTAATTTGTGTTTTTTATTTCCGCTTTGTTTTTGTAGCCAGGATGCAGGGTTTTTTGTTGGCCTTTCAGGCTGACCGGCGTCACGTTTCAATTCGGGAAAGCAAATTCAATTTACGCTCATTACAAATAGGTCCAGCCAGGCCGCCTATATATATATACTTTTTTTTCATTTTAAGGCCACGACCATAAAGGACACAAAGTGAAAGTACTTGGCCCAAAAGAGCGGTTCAACAAAGAATGGAAATCAAAGAAAGAGAAAGGAATATTACATGTAAATACTCTCTTCCTTCAGGCTTGTTTGCTCTCTAAACAAATAAAAGTAGGGAGTTCTTTTTAAGAAAGAAAATCATTACTATAAATAAAAATGTAATACTGGTTTTTTTTACTAATGAAAAATTAGCTCTAAACTTCAATAATCACTGATTTAAAATTATTAAATTAAACAAGAACATTTTACATAATTACTAGAAAGTATTCGAGCATTTTCGTAATGCTTTTTCGAGTATTTATTCCATGTCGCCCTAGGATTTTCCGCCCTTAACAATTTTCAAAGCGAAATTGGGGTGAAAAGTATCCAATTTAGCACAGATCGAAGGGCAAACTGGTGGGGCTCGGGGTTCGGGGTTGGGTTTTTTGGGGTAGGAAATAAAATTTAATATAATTACCTCCATTTGGGAGCCCTTCTTGCCCATGGATCCGCCGCCGCCGCCCGTGTGGCCGCCGCTTTGTGCGGCATTCATGGTGATATCGGTATCGGAGGAGTCGGTTCTCCTATCGAAGTATCGCTGATATCGTAGCTTTGACTTTAAGAATTATTATCTTTGTTCGCGTCCGTCTTTTTTGCAGACTTTTTTCAATTGAAATTTATGTGTGTGTTTCAGTTCGTTTCGCACTGTGTAAGGTTAGTTTGTGGGGGTAGATTTATCGCTTTATTTGAGTATGGACATTTGATTTGGTTGTAAGTATTAAGCTTTTGCGTTTGCTCTGCACTTTGGCACGCCCGAAATTCAAGTCAAGAGAAATAGGTTTTTCACACAGCACAGCCAAGAAAATAGGTCTCACTGGGAGAAATTCCGAAAAAATAAATATGTTTTTGTCTTGATTAAAATTATTTTAAATTAATAAGCAATAAGTTCTTGCAACCATTATATATTTTCTTACTAATCCATTAATATATTCTTCTAATCTTATTCATATTTTAATATTGATGTTTCACTTGTTGGTTTTTTAGTGCCACTTTTGAGGGCCACAAAAAATACATACATAATTTTCACATATCCATAAAAATTTGTGAACTTTCTTGAAAGGAATTTTTATGGTTTATTTTAGAAACCTATTAAATGGTTATGGTTTTTATGCTCTGCATGGATATTATCTTTAAATGAATAGTATTCTTTTCTCAATCTATTGTGTAGGTATTTAGTAAATAAATATTTATGGGACTTTTATTCTAGAGAACTCTATTAGATCTTAATCTGGCTTTTTAAAGAATTAAGACAGCACCAATATACCTAGAAATCTAAATGAATTTTTAAAGCCTTTATTTGATCACTTTCTAATGTAATTAAACCCCTTAGCTTGTGGCTCATATTTTTCTCTCTGTGCAGCTGAAATTTGGGAAAGTTTCGCTGGCAGCTCTCCTTCATGCTAATGATACACAACTAACTGGAAACGGCGGGGTCCTCGCCGAGATGTGAATGCGATACTTGAGCACGTCGTCGTCTCGTCCACGTCCTCGTCCTCCTGCTCGGCGTCCGCCTTTAACACAATGTCTTCGCTGAGGCGAACAACGGAGAACAGAAACCGAGACGGCCTGAAGTTGAAACTTAAATAAGCCAGCAACAACAACAACAGGCAGCCACAGAAACAATAACAACAGCAGCAGCCAGCAGCGAGGAGCGTAGGAGCGATAGCAACAATAAGGACATCTCTCTGTGTGCGGTTAATGTAACTATATACGGGCACTTGAAGTCCTTGCCGCCATATCGCATGACTTGTCACCTAGTGGCTGCATGGCGCTGGGCAAGCATGGGATAGATTCTTGATTGGGGATGATGTTGTTGTGGACTTGGAAATATATGATACGATACAAAAGGGGGGGCAACATGGATGGATGATGATGAGGTAAAAGTTGCGCAGAATCCGCAGCGAAGTGGGGAAAAGCGATCGGACATAGAAAAATATACTAGGCTTTTCCAACTAATATAAAATATAGATAATTGTTTGGGATTTCGGTATTAACAACTGTGTTTTGGCCAGGTTTAAAAGCTCTCTTTGGCATCATTTTTGAAAGGAAAACATTTACATTTATTTAATAGTCAAAACTCCTGCCAATTTGTCATAAGCACCCCAAATCCAGAGTCCCCCAACTGTGTGTGTGTGTGTGTTTAACAGGCTTTGTGGCCTGGCTGGTGGGAAATCAGTGTCAATGTGAAACGTGAAACCAAAAGATTTGCACAAACTTCTCAAACTTGCAGCCCCCCCCAAAAACCCAGTGTCATTGTGTTTATTACGAAAAGTTAGTGTGAGTTAGGGAAAAGCCAGTGAGAGAAAGGCTTCGGTTGGTTTAACGACAAACTTTGCACTGCCAGAAGAAGATGCTTTGCCAGATGCTCTTCCATCGTTTCATTCGCTTCTGTTTCAGTTTATTTTTTCTAATTTTTTTTAGACGAGGCGGGGCTCTTTTCCATTTGAAGTTTTCCATTTTGAGCCTGTTAATGCCACAGGATGACAGGAAATTTTAATAAACTTCCAGAGCGCGCGGCCAGGCATCGTGTGTGTGTGTCATGCATAGAAATGTTTTTTTCAAAAGAAACTTTCGGATGAAAAGAACCGAGTGGCGGCCTGAACAGAGAGAGAGAGCCGAAAACCAAAAACCCAGAACTGAGAGCCGACCAAGAGCCGAGCCAAGAACCCAAAAAAAAAGAAAGAAGAAATAAAAAACAGAAAAAAAACACAGAAAAAAAGTAGACCAAAAGTGAAAGATGATGAAGGCAATTTATTCGAACCCTTAAGCCTTTGATGGGGTGAGCATTGTATACTGTAACCGATGAAAGGACCCAGGGCAATGGCTCACATACATGAGCCAGCCGGCCTAATTGCCGTTGTTTGTCTGAGGCCCCTGCCCTGTCCTGTTCCCTCTGGCCAGCTGGCTGGCTGGCTAGCTTCTTGTTCTATTAATTTGCCTAAAAGTTGCTCCACTGGGATTAAATTAGAGATACAGATTGCGATATTGGGACTGCACAGGACTTTTGGGAGGACTCTGGACTCTAGGATTCGGTCCACGAATCGCTTTGTTTTTATGCATTTGCTACGTGATTTAATTAGTTGACGCCGTTTGGCAAATTACCCAACCAACGCCTGACTTTTGGCTAATTGCCACCGGCCTTCTTCTTCTAACATATTGCCTCACAATTTCCCCCAATAACACCAGGATACATCAGTGCCACTCCTCCCCTTATGGACGAAGAGCATGCCCTTTGCTGTACGGCTTCTATTTACCATTTACTGTTTACCATGCAAATATTGGCCAAAAGACAAAAAGCCGCAGTAACAGATTTCAAAGCCCAGACACACACACACACAAAGCGGGGGCCAATTCCGAAATAACTTAGGTAAGAAATCAGAATTCAGCGGCCACAAAAAGGAAACCTTTGTTACGGCTCCAGAAAGGACAAAGGAGCGGATGATTTTACGGCTCTTGGGGCAATCAGCACGCAGCCAGGGGGAGTCAGGGAGAGAGAGAGTGAAAGAAAGAAAGAAATCAAAGATTTGCCGGAATCCGGAATTCCTTAGCAATTTGTGTGCGGGAGGGCCTTTTTTTATTTAAGCAACTAAGCACAAAAAAAACAGTAAGAGCTCCTTTTAAATAAAAGAAATGTATGATGTTAATGAGAAAATTAAATATTTTATAATGATATATATCCTAAGCAATCTTAACTAATTTTCTTTAGGCTTGAAATTGAATTCGAGATATATTGGCTTGTGGCTTAGTTTCTTCCAGTGTATATGGCAACAGGCTGGAGTTGGGCTAAATCCAACTTCGATACACAATGCCCATCGTAATCAGGCACAATGGCAAACAATGCCATGCGGCGTATACTTGATTTCGCTAAAGCCACTTGCTTATTTCTTGGCAACTCTCCAGCAGACTGCAATTACAGTGGCTTTAATAAGTAAACTGTGCAGCTAAGTTTTCTTTCTTAATAGTTTGCTAATTAGTTAATATGCAAACATTATTTATGCAAAATAAACTAGACTTTAATGAGTTGCAAAATTATTTCTTTAGGGGTTTTATCTATGTTTCAGTTATTTAAAACAAATTTACACCTAAAACTCTTGAGTTTGTATATTTTTAAACCACTTTTTTACTATTTCAAGTCTTGTATTGGTTATTAAATTCATGTTTCTCCATCTTAATTGTTTAATTTCGTTTCTGCCTCACACATAAACTCTTATTTTATGCCTTTCAAACACTCCCATTCACTGCATTTCAATTTCCCTTGTAAATCTCTTTCGAATTCTCTTAATTCCCGGCTGTGGCTGTGGCTTTTTTATGCATTTTTTATTTCGTTTCGACTTTACTGCTGGCTCGGGCTGGGCCAATTAAGCAATTTGCGCATTTTTATTTCACACTCACAGACTTGGCTTTCGAGCCCGATTCAGACACCAAACAAAAATATGGAGGGGAAAGACTTTACTTAATGGGCGTGGCTATTTGTTATTAACAACTTAACGATAGTCCAGGAATTGAATTTGGTGCTTTCTTTATTTGTTTTTATTTTTTTTTAACTGATTTTCCAAACTATTTCGGTTGGTTTTTTCTAGCGAGAAGAGAAACGGAAACGTAGAGAGGAGAATTTCAAACGACAATCGACGACGAAAGGCGCCAGGATTAAAAAGGACCATCGACGACGCGTTGTCCGCTCGCGCGTTTTCCGTGCGACTTCAGCAGCTGGCGTTGTGGGCAGAACTGAGCCCAACTGAGGCTGAAAGCGAAAACGAGAACGAAGGCGGGAACGAGAACAAGAGTGAAACTGAAAATCGGGGAAAACGAAGCGACATTATACGAATTATCGCAGCAGCCGCATGCTGGCGAGCTTTTGAAAACATCCGCAAGAAAAGCTGCCGCTTGTGGCACGCAAGCTTTGGCAGGAAAAATGCGGAAAGCGTGGAGCAAAACAAACCCCAAAGAATGCCAAAATAAAGCAAACAAGGGGAAAGCTCAAGGCAGGGAAAATATTTCAAAACAAAAGGTATATATTTTAATGGATAAAAAATATATTTCATTTTCCGAAACATTACAGTTTTCCAGGTCACAAAACCTTATCCCAGTCACACATTTTCTTTGTAATCTTTGAGGCTATTTATGGGATATTTCTTGTTTATATTGTTTAAATAAATAATATTTCAAACGAAGTAGCCATAAATCATTTCGCAAATCCAATGCTTGCTAAATTTTTCAAAATGTTACAAAAATATTCAGTTTTTGCTTCAGATTTTCCATTCTTTCATTGAAAAAGGATCTATATCTCATATATTTTAAAATATCTTTACAGATTACACTGATTTCAAAACAATTTCATGACTAAACCAGCTTGACAATAAGCTTAAAAATTAGTTTAAAAATTAGCAAATACTCTTATATAGCTAACAACTTTTAAATACCCAAAATAATTATAAAAACCTAAGGTTAATATTTCCGAAATATACTTAATTTGCATAATAAAATATCCAAGAAAGGAATACACACTTCCTTCAGAGTTAGCAGTTCTATATAGCTCCGCTTTCGCTATTCCTCACAAGTCGTCCCCCCCCGACACATATGCACGTGTCCTTATTGAGGGTGGTGGCACTTTTTCGGGGTCCTTGTCAGAAATGAATAATGTGCAAGTCCAAGCGCCGAGTCACCTGGATGAAGATGAAGAAGATGGGACCTGCATCACCTCCGGGGCTTGGGTTTAGGGTTAGCCACAGCCGCCGCCGCTCTGATGAAGAAGGGTTTGTTTGCCCCTGTTTGTTGGTTGGTTTGTTTGTTTGTTTGCTTGCTGGCTTGTTTGTTTGTTTTGAGAGCGTTTAGCATATTTTTCCGCCCAACCCAACATAACCCACCTCCTCCTCCTGCTCCTACTCCTCGCACATGAAGAATCCTTTATGGCGAGCGAACGGAATAACCAAGCAGCAGCCGAGCACCTGAATGGCAGCCATGGCCGAAAGGCGGATGCATAGAAAATATAAAATATTCTACGGATGGCTTGGCTTTCGGCTTTCTTTTCATTAGGAAACGAAAATTCTTTGGCAAGTTCATATTTGGCTTAAGCAAGTTAGCTTTTGTTTTTTTTTTTCTTTAGGATTTTCTTTAAAAATTAAATGATTTCGTTTCCCAAAATAAAAAACAAGGAAAATCCGCAACAGCAACAGGCCCCACAGCCAAGACTCGAATGTTAGGAGGTCATAAATTTTGTTTCTCGAACAGCTTTTCATTGCCATTTTCCCCAAATGCAGTGGCAAACCCACAGCAAGCTGTTCCGCGACCTGTGCAACGTTGCGTATGCTTAACGTTCCCTACCAAAGTGATTTATGCGAGGCTCACAGAAAGCTCGTAACAAAAAAAAACGAATAGCACTAAGAAAATGCTGCAAAGCGTAAGGGATAAATAAGAGGGATAAGGGATAAGCGAAAGGAAAAGCGGGAAAGTTGCTGCTCTTTTGAATATTTTCAAGCTTTTTTGGGGGAACCCAAGCTTGGGCAGAGCTTTACTGGGATCTTAAACACGCTGGCAACTTGGCTTTAAGCCAACTAAAAGCTTGTCTCCTAGAATACCACCCACTAGAGCTTAATGAAAGCTTTCAGCGAAGATATATTTTATATTTACATTTAAATTCAAAGCCCTCAATAACTGTCAGGCTTAGAGTTCCTTTGTTGTTCTTACTATTTATTATTTTGAATTGATTTAACCACCAAAAAACTTTTAATATTTAAGATTTTCAAGAAGAAACCTTAAGCTTATACATATTTTTCTGTTTATATATATAAAATTTATATCATAAACACAAATTCCTTTAAAAAGGCTTCATATACCTAATCGTAATGGGGAAACTCCACTAATTACCAGATATTCTCCTCATCCTTCCCCCAACTGTGAGTAAAGTTTTAATATTACTGAGTTTATAGCTCCCGCAGGCTCAGTT
>JAEIIU010048120.1:0-21655 GCA_018874675.1 Drosophila baimaii | reverse complement strand
ATTTAGTCTATTTTTTCCCTATTTTAGGTAATCCATTACCTTAAAAACGATATTTTCAACTTTAGGTCATCCGTTACCTTGGAATTAGTTCCCCCATTTCTCTGGGTGTGGGGATAATTATAAAAAATTAGAAGAGTGGCCGGGACTGAATCAAAAAGTTCAGGATTGAAAAAATAAGTATGTTCATACAAAGATTAAATAATCCGAGCTTGTTCCAATACTGAGTCGATTTCGGATTAAGTTTTGCTAATTTAATGCCGAGCTTCTTTGGCGGTGTACTACTAAATGTTTTAAAGATGTATAGGAAAAAATAAATATATTCTTACAGCCGAAATTACAAAAATATTCTTCAAGGAAGAAATTAATTGAATTAATGCATTATTTACCCTTATTTAGTCATTATTTACAGTCCGATACGGATAAGTCACATGGGTGAAAGGCTGGCTTTGCGGGGGAAATACTCGAGTGTGCGACAACTCAGCGTCTTCTCCGAACACTTCATCACCAGCCGATAGATCATCAATATTTGGCCATTAGCTGACTGACAATTTGTCTGTGGATGCGTATGAAGTTCAATGCCGCGAGCGGCTTCAAAGCGGCGCTACCTAATTAATCGACGTTCGCCAATTGCTTTTGTTTCGGCGGGGAGGTCGAGCCCGTCGTCGTCTCTGGGCCATTGGCACCTCGGGGCGCTTTAATTGCGCTTATTTAATAATTATCGCATGCGGTGACTAGTAGCCGCTGCTCTGCTCTCCTTCGGTTTGCCAGTTGCAGAAATCTGTGCTCAAAGCGATCGCAGTTTCATTACATCTGCAAATGGCGTTCGCTCGGCCACCGACGCTGACCCATTTTCCTTTCTTTTACTTTTATGCGCGGCTCTTTCGGGTTTTTTCTCCCGTGTAGCAGTGACGCTGCAATCTTTCAGTTCGGCTTCGTGCCAAGCCAGGCCATCCATCCGTCCAGTCCATCCATTCAACCAGCGTTCCAACCAAATCACGTAGATGAAGCGGCGTGGCCATAAAAAGCGCTCAGCACAAATTCCATTAGGTTCGATTTGCCATTGTTGTGCATTTTTCAGCAATTTGAGCTTGTTATTGGGTCACATTATGTCACAGTGGCAGCATTTATTGGGAGCGGCCTTCGGGACGTGCCCATCCTTGGTTGTATACCACGATTGGGGGCACTAAAAAGGTATTCTGGTTTTTTAATTAATTACCAACATTAAACTTAGTCAAAGGTCCTATTTCGCGAATAATAAATACATTACTTAAAATAAAATATTTAATTTACTGACTAATTACTGTCATTCTTCTTTGAAAATTAAATACAAACACAAAGTACAGAGGAGCCATAAAAAGATACTCCTGTATTAAGCCGTTCCAACTTATTCTAACTATATTTATACTTTTCTTAATATGAATTAAAGTCTTGCTTTTAATTTAAATTATATAATTTATATTACCTTTAATACAATGTGACAACCGTTTATAAAACTTTGTCTGTTCTTGTAGCCTTAAAATATTAATGAAATGAAATTAAATTAAATTAAGTTGCAGCCTATCAAATAGTAAAAAAAATGGTACAAGGCCATACTTAAAATATCGCTTAATAAAAGAACACACAATAAAAATGTTGTCATTTATAATCACACTTTAAAAACAATTCAATTTAGTATAAATTAAGCTATTAAGGAAATTTTTTCCATTGCATACATATAGTAGATAAATCAGAGATTAAAAAAATTGAATAAGTAATTCTTGTTACAATTGGATTCATCAATTTTCCATCAATGTTTGTTGAAAAGCTCAAGGCCAAGCCCACTGGAAATTACCGTCTCTTACAAACACGACTCTATCCGAGATTTCAGGCCATAGTTGTAACCAACGCACATGAGCGTGATGTATGAGATTATGAATCATGATCAGCAAGAAAAAAAAGCGTAAAAATAAACAAATAAATAGACATCAGCTTGTTTTCTGATTTTTGTTGTAGGTACATTTATCCAAAACTGTCAATACCGCAATAACCGTCACAGGAGTTTTCGAATTTTGAATATTGTCTGGTCTTCATTTATATAAAAGGTGCATAATTTTGATGTATACAAAAATCTGATTATTGTAACAACATTTCTTACCATTAGAGTATCTCTTATTGTTCACCTCATTATACATACAACATATAACATTACGTTGGCTTATGATCGCCGATCTCCGATCTCCGATTTGCTGCGCTCCTGCCAATCTGCATTATCCGAACCTTGTGCGTTGCAGCATTTTGAAATAGCCTCCCGCTAAGGCCCGAACTATGGAGATGCGCTTCACACGCCCAGCCGGCAGTAGTAGTTACCTGCGGCGTTCCAGTTACATTGTTGCGTCTTCGGAGCGGCAATGACAGTGCCGAAAGTCCGCACAGGTGTTGCAAGTCGTAACTCAATGCCTCAATGCCTCAGTTCCTCGTGCCGTGTGGCAAGTTGGGCGTTTTGGTGGGCGGCCGGGGGCTCGTATCGGGGTTCGGCACTGCCGTCGTTTGTCATAATTGGGCGCGCGTGGAAGATGCGCTTCCAACTTCCTTGTTGGCATTGTTGTCACCTGCCGCCGCCAGCAGTCGCCTGTCATCAACGGCGCTGGCCTGTCAATCTGAAGCAAATGAGCAAACAACGTCCACAAAAACGAACAAAATAACTGCAAGCTATGAAAAATGTTGGCCAAATAAAGTGTTCAACGCTTTTGCCATGACAATCGCAGCTCTTGAATTTCGTGCGGGGAACTGTCGTCAGAGTCAAGCACCTTTATATGCTTCACATAATATGATTCTCAAATTGATTGTTTCCCTTTAATTAACCATGAAATGTTGTTGTTTTATTCGAAAATAAGATTAGGATTTATTTATTTTGAAGTATTTGGGAATCCCAGATGAACTATTTGTTGATATCTGTAAATAGTAAATTACTTACAACGAAAACGAAGAAAAACCAAACGCTTATAAATTCTGCAGCCAGGGCTGCCCGATAATCGATTCCTTATATCTTTAAATACGGACAAATATACTATATTATATTATTAACTAAGTATTTCATTAAGATATAGCGACTTTAAGTTAATACACGCTAGGAAAGTCATAAAATAGAGATACATGTATATTTTAACTTTGCGATATATTAAACATAATATCAAATTATCATGCATATATCGCAACGTTAAAATATTAATGTGTCGCTATTTTATGACTCTCTTTCTTACTTTCAAATGAGAGTTTAAGGTTTAAACTAAGCTGTTATTGTTGGATAAAACATAAAAAACTAACAAACAAGATGGTTTTTGGGATGTTTTGAATACAGTCGGTAAAAATAAGAAAAATAAATTAATAAAGTGATTGGATATTGGTTCGTTATTATCGAAAATGTATAATAATAATAATATTATAAATAATAATTTGTATATTTATTTCGATAGTTTTTCATGTTTCAAATTTCCATATATTTAAACAAAGACTTTAGAAGTTTAAGATAAATATCACGAGTAAGCGGCTGGCTTTAGAGAGCTCTCCCTCTGGCCTTTGAACAATATTTAAAGAGAGTCTCGAGCCAGCACTAGAACCACACGAATAGTTCTTGAACTTGAACTATCTTGAACTTCTAAACTCTTTGACCAAGCCTTGTTCGTAGATCTACAATGTTATCGTATCTATAAATGTTAGCTCAAATAATGCCATTAAGTAATAAAATGGTTCCTTGGTCTCTATCTATTTCCTGACAGCAATAAATGCTCTGAAGTATTTCAAATTTTATGGCGACTTCAAATATGAATTGGAATACGTCGCAGAAAGACACAAGAGTTTTCCGTTCTTGACCTTTAACAATGGCCGCATTGTCATTAGTTTAATTAAGTCAAAACGAATTTGGTTAGATATCCAGCAACCAAAAAAACTCCAAACAAATCTTGACAGCGATTCACAGGGCCTAACAAGTGGAAGTTCAAGCCGCATAAATTTGCCACAACGCAAACAGATCCCACATGTCATTATATAAAGCAGACAGGCCGTCGGCAACGGCAGCGGCAGCGGAGCGAGTGGAAAGTGAGATAATTGGTGTGGAAAACTGGGAAAAGATTACGCGGCGGAGGAGCCACACAGACCCACTGTGCCTGGGAGCCGCGGCTCAGTTTGTGTCTTCAGTCTTCTGTTTTCTGCCTTCTGCAGGCGGAACCACCGCGAAGACACGAAGAAAGAGACACCCCTTGGGCGCGCGACAAAATCCAAATGCAAGTGCAGTGGCACTGGTGGCAGCCGCGAGAGTCGCACACCAATAAAAGTCGTATAAGAAATGCTTAATGAATGAATTTGCCTATTAATGAGCAAAAATGCCAGCGACGAGCCGTAAAGAGATTCGCACGCATGCCAATGACTTAATTTTTTTATGGAGCCACTTGTGGCTTGTGGCCACAGGTAGCCCCTCTAGCTGCCCCATCTACTTCCTCTACGCCCACCTGGGCCATCAGTCATCCGGGTCCGGGGAAGCCCGCCGGAGGGACATTCAATTGGGCATCTCGGCAAGAAATGCAGCCGCAATAACAGCGGCCATTCATGACGGCAATGAAGATGAAGATGATGATGATGACGATGGAGCCAGGCGAGAGGAGTGAAAGGGGAGCTGACGTAATGTGGTTGCATCTTCTTTTTTGGCACCATTCCACCTCGTATCGATGGGGTAAGGTAAGTCACGGCCTGGTTGCGCAATATCTAATTGTCTGGCAGGAAACCGAAGATGTCTCTCCACAATGGTTCCGCCATGGCCCAGCCTCTCCTCTCGATCCGGATCCGAGTCCCAATCCCGCTCCTGTTTCATCTTCCCCCTCTGGTGGTGCGGCTGGTGGTGGCCCACCCCACACTCTTGGCCAACCGACGGCCAGGTGGCAGCCAAGAAATGCCGTTTAATTAGCAATATTTGTCAAAGTGTTATAAAATACTGCCTAGGCAGGTCTCATTTCAGGCGACGGTGTCTTCATCTCCATTCGCAGCTGAGCCCCAGCTTAAGTACACTCGCCAAAAATGGAGAAAGTCAAGCAGGAAGCAGGGGATCTCCATCGAAAAACTAGCATAGACACATTGAAGAAATATTTAATTATTTTAGAAGCAATTATTAATAAATTATTAGATTCCAATTCGATTTCTTTCACAGAGAGTGCAACTAGAAGCTTGAAAGATTTTCTTCCTCGCAGTTGTTTCGGTTGTTTTGCTTCTGTTTTGATTACGCTTAACAGTATTTGGAGAGGAGAAATTTAAAGCTCTCTCAGAGTGCTTGCACTATTCTCTCTTTCGCAACTCAGTGCTGGCTTTACCATAGCGTACAAGAGAGAGGGAAAGACCAATGAGACATACACATGTGTATAATCTCCTTTCGCAAAGCAAGAAGCGTCAAGAGACCGAAGTCTGTACTCGTACTTTAGGCGAGAGATCTTAAAAGAGTTCCAATCTGAGATCTTACTTGGAGTCCGGTTACTAAAGATATATTTCTTGCTTACGAACTATGTCATTAAGATATTTTGTTTTGCAAATTGCAGTCGAAAACCTTTCAATGAAGGTCGTATACAAATATCAAAATTTCGTTGTCTGAAAAGATAAAAGCATATGACCCAAAGTGCCGCTGCTATTTATGACTTTAGCAATAAATATTAATCGAAGGGAGCAAAAAAGGTCGTGAACTTATCTTGTGTAATTCAAAAACTATATTTTTTATAATTGCAAAGCTTGCTGAAATGGAAAAAACCTTGCGGAAGTGGCAATATGTATTCGACACTGTTTTTTGGTGACAAAAAGGTCAAGCTTGTTTTTAAAATAATTTACTTTTGATCTTTCTTCACTTTACACTCTACTCTGGGGGGCAATAATTTATCATACAAGTCAAGGACTTTTTAGACCATTTCGATAACAGAAATAATGTTCAGGAATATAAGTTTACCTATGTAAAGATTACAACCTCCAAGACGCACCTTAGCCAGCTCACAAGCATTTTGCACGGTGTGGCAATGAGGAAATCAACTGCGGCGGGTGCAGCTGCCTACCTGCCTGCCAACTTCCAACTGGCAACCAGCTAGCCACCAGGGTTTGGAGCAGGAGTGGGCAGCATCACCAGCTCCACGAGCGGACTCTTGCGACGAGTCTACGCAAATTGGAATGCGAGACCTCTGACTGTGTGGATAAAGCGGCGCTGGCTTGACTTAGCTTTGCTTTTTGGCCAGCTATTGCGTAACGTCTGAGCCAGTGAGCCGGTTTCGGCAAAATTGCATCTGCATTTGTATCTGTATCTGCAGCTGCATCTGCATCTGTATCTGTATCTGCCTGTGCAACTGTATCGTGTGTTCAAAGGACCACTGGAATGGCCATAATCAATGTTCCGTCTGGGGCTCAGCATCTTCTGGCTTAATGGCCATTGCAACAGAGGCTCGCTGAGGCTCTCGCTTTGGTTGTTGCCATTAATAAGCGTTAATACCTGTTGGCGGTGTTCAACATGTTGTTAACTCGCAGAGTCTGCAGTCCGGCCGACCTTGGCGGAAACAAGTGAATCAAGTGGCCGCTCATCTTTCCGAGCGGATTTCGAATTTCGGCCAGCACTTGGCGCCAGTCTCCGGTCAGGCGGCCACCTGCTGCTAAATCCGCCAGAGCCAGAGCCCGAGCCAGAGCCCGTAATGGAAAATGTGCACGCACTTTCAACTCTGATTACCCGGCCAATTAATTTGGCGTTTCGATTAAGCCGCCTAAACGCACCCACCGCCTCGAATCACCTGCTCGCCCCCCGTGGACATGCGTGATGCAACTGCAATGAAATCAATTTATCGGCCTGCAATTAGCGCTGCTTCATTTACCATGTATGTGGGTCAGCCGGACCGTGGCAACAATGACATTAACGTCGACACTCAAGCACCTGCAGCTCCAGCTCCAGCTTCACGTAACAAATTGGGGCAGTCCAAGTGCCAAGCGGCGAGTGAAGAAAGCCAAGAGCAATTACCGGTGAGATGACGACGATGACGTTGCAGACCGCCATGGGGAGGCCTCTCCTCTCCTGCACTGGGATTAGGCCTGATCCACGAGCCCCTGATTGAAGGTTAACCATGTGTGAACGTGAGTGTTTTGTTATGGCTTATTGTTCGGCGGATAAGTGCCTGCTATTTCTAGTTGGCAGTCGCATTGCAACAGCGACCCGTCCCACTCAATGAGGCGTATGTGCAATAAAGTTGATGGTATGTACGTGGGCCGGGGATGGGAAATGCACTTGATTGCCCAGAAATGCAATAGAAGTCCAACAAAGAATGGAACTTGAAATGTAGATCTTCAATCTAGTCCATATCTGAACTGAACGGGTGTTCTAAACAACAGTTCCTTCTATGAAAGAAAGAAATATAACCGAATTGCTCTGTATCTGGAGAGATGATCAATCTAAAAGCTGCAAGTTAGAATAAAATAAGAGTAGAGAAAACGCTCAGTGTACGGAAAGGAAACAATGAAATAAATAAACATTTACTTGTCCAGTTAAAGTCTCTAGATATAAAACTGCGAGTCCTCTTAGTATTTAAGGAGGGGACACAAATACACAACTTTAAACGTTTATCACAAGGTATTACCAAAAATCCTAATACTGTATTGGTCTAGATTTGGTTTCATTTAAATTCACTTTTAACTGTGAACTTTTGCAGCTTTTATATCTATCTATAGTATTTCTCTGATTTTGTATATTCACATTGAAATATTAAGAAATTGTCTGTTAGAGCAACGGATTATCATCGATTGTTCCAATGCGAGCTATATGATATCTTGGTTAGGAAGGTTAGTTAGATAGATACATAGGTAGAAATTATTTATTATTGCTTAAGAGAGTCATAGTAGTTGGGCTTGGCCGTTTCCATATCAGTTATAAGGTAAAGTGGTCTGGACCATGGGTACCATGACTGAGAACAGAATTTCAAGGTCGACGTCTGAGAACTAAAACTGTCAACGAAAACCACCTCAAGAGAAAGGCATTTTATTGTGTGTATATTTGGATTTTTTCCTCCTAAATGTCTCACATACCGAAGACTAATATAAAGAGCTATGGGAGCTGAAGAAACTACTACGCGCCCATCATGCTTTATGTCTACGAGAAATCATTTAAAAATGTTTAAAATTTATATTTGACCATAAGATGAGAGAAATTTGACTTAAATAAGTAATTAAATTAACAGTGTGTGTGTGAGAAACTGAATGATATGGTTAGAGATGAGATCCAATTTAACTCTGTTGACCCAAGGGGCAGGGCCAAGCAGACCACTGATTTAAATGTTAAAAACGCATCGAATATCCAATTATTCGGATAATGTTCAGCAAAGTAAACAACGAAAATACAAAATCGAATACAATTTCATCTTGATTTCAAGAAAGTTTCTTCCCATAAAAGGTGAGATTTAGTGATCGTTTTCTTATATTTTTGGGTTTGTAACGATTGATCCTTCTGTACATATTACTCACCCAAATATAAATCATAGCCCGCTCGATAGTTAATTATTTCCTGTCCGTCTTTTTATAATTTATTTATATATATTTCCCCTAATGCTGGTAACTTGACTGCCTTGCTTACCTATAGCTTCTACTCGACCACCAACTAAACATGGCCATTAAGGGATTAAAGTGATTAAAGTGCCAAAACATTTCCCAGAAATGTCAAGAGCCATCGAACCTTTCTCTTTGGCTTCCCCTTCCTTCCACCACGGCAGCACGGCAGCTAAACGCTCAGACTAAGACGCTTTCCAGGCAATTTCACACGCTTCCTAGCCGGGAACCGAGCCGAGCTCACGCTGGAGCGGAAACCTGTCTGCCCGCCGATCGTGTCATAGCCGTAATATAAGGCAATGCATAACCTACATATAAGCGTCCAGATCAATAAAGAGATGCCGTAAATTATGCAACTGGGTGAGCAGGGACAAGACGGCCGCAGCGCAGCGAAAGGTGTTTCCAAGCCATCCTGCTCCGCCGACATCTTCGGCTGTGGCCGGCAGCCAGAGCCAAACCCGATCTGCTGGGCACGTTTCAGGAATTTCAATTTCATTTTGCACAACAAAAAGCCAACGACTGGCTAAATAAAATCCGAGCCGAGCGCAGTCGCAGTCGCAGGCGAGCCTGTTGCACATTCTTCATTACATTCGTGTTTTTTTACCTAATTTCGAGTTTTGGTTTTTTGGTAAATTGGCTTAACATGTCGGGGGCCTCGCTTCTTTTTGGTCTGCTTTTCCTTTTGCAGTGCCTGCACTGAAGGCCGTCTGCTCCTCCTCCTGCCGAGCTTCCCTCGGGGCCTGTGATGTAACCTCAGTGCGAGCAGGCTGTCGGTTTCAATTTGTGCATATTATTTACGGTGCGTCGGATTGGCCAAAGGGTCAGGCAGTCAGCCAGTCACTCAGTCAGGCAGTCAGGCAGTCAGGGTGCTCGTCGCGCTCTGTGACCAGTTCCAATACCAGAAACCTTACCTCTGACTTGGCCCGCTTCTGGGGTGTTAATTGTTGCCAACTGTTTGGTCTTGACGCGTTTATCACAGCCTAATGGCCAAATTATTTGAACGTCCATAAAGCGCGCGCCTTACAACCATGCTAAAACCCGCACTCGGCCCCGGTAGTCACTGAAGCGGACCACCAGCATGACACTGGGAAAAATAAGGGGTTCCAGGATTTCATGTATTCAGGAAAAAGATTTATAATCTATAGATAGTAGTAGTAGTTGCCGATAAGTAATTTAAATATAATACTTTTAAAATGCTATCAAATATATATACTAATGCTGGTTGGCTAAAATACAACAGTATATTATGCTAGTAATTTAAGAGCGAACAAAATCGGTTTAATGGAAGCAGCTGTTAAATATAACAAGTTAAGTTAGTCTTGTAAAAAAAACCTATTAAGTCTGGGTACAAAAATAGCTTCTTCAGTGCCTGGTGGGTGCAAGTAGGTCAGAAATTTATAACGTCTTTAATATCTGTGTGACACAGGCCCTGTTTCGCTAGTCTGCAAATTTCTCAGCCCAAAACTTTGTAAATCTAGCCATATTCACAGCTAAAAAGCTATATTTCTAGTGATAGTTATTTCTTTTCCAATATTATAAAAACGTTTGCTATTATTTTTTATAGCCAGCCAGCATTAAAAGAAAATTCCGTTCGAACTCGAGTCTTTTTTGACTCTACTTTCTTATCAAAAAAAGCACAAATGCGATTGTTTTCTGATAGTAAAGGATACTTTGTTCCGGAGAAATTTTTCGCTAGCAGCGACTGTTGCAAACGAGTCTTAAATGGCAAATTTTCTGATTAAAAGAGACTCGCTTTGAAGTCATATTTTACTCGAATTTGAATCTTTTTCGAGCATATTTTTGTTGTTATTTCATGAATCATTTACGAGTCATTTTCGAGTCGCCATAAAATTAATCTTTTTTTTAATAATTTCTACGACTTGAAAAAGACTCGTCTAGATGTTTATTCTGAAAGCGAACTTCCGAATACCGGCTGGGTATTGCCTGGGCACCACTGCTGTAAACGAACGAGGCAATATTCAGTTTACAATTTGAAGAAATGACACAAAAATGTATATTGAAATTTAAATAATTTTTAAAAATTAAAAATACTAAATTTCATTTAATTATAGACCGTCTTCATATCTGTGTATGTTACTTATACATAAATATACAGAAGCTCTCTTCATAAGAAGTGAGTTTTTTCATAAGAAAAGAGTTTTTTCCCATGTGTAGTCTTAGCCCAGGTGGCGCTAAACATCTTCATGCTGCGCCGTCCGTCCGCAGAGGTCGCTTTGCCATTTGAGCGCTTAGGTCGACCCGTCCATAAATGGCGTTTGCTGTTGTCCGCTCCGCCGAATTCCACCTAACTCCTCCGACCTCCTCCTCCTTCTCCATTGGCGATCCGCTGTGATCATTTCGCACGCAACTGGACTGGACTGAACCCGCCTGTGCTAATTGCCAGCCGCTCAAGTTCGAAGCGCAGAGTCGGACATGGTTAATCGTGCCATATAAAACGCGGGCACGTAGACTCGGGCTACAGCTTAAGACTACTTAGCGGAGTGGCCCACTGCGGCGGAGGCAGGCGCTCCACGCCCACAGCAATTGACCTTATCGATAGCCACCTCGGCGGCGGCGGCGGCGCCGGGAGGTGAACCACTTTGCACCGCGCGAAATGATTGATCGCCCTCCTCGGGATTTCGTTACCTTATTGCCTTATTAGAGGATGTTTAGCGAGATGTTTGCCGACCATCGCGGACGATGATTAATGGTGAATGCAGAGTCCGGTGCAGATTAATTGGGACCTCTTGTGGTAATTTGGATTAAATATAACAGTTTTGGGATAGATATTATCGTATTTGGGAAGATGTTTTCGATACCAAAAACCTTGAGTTTATGAAAGCAACATGCAATTGTTAATTAAAAACGATTTAAGTTAAATTATCACTTGAAAAAAATAAGATTAATAAGCTTGCATTAAGGTAGTAGTGGAGTGAAGTGGCTTTGAAGTAATAAAAATATAAAATAAATAAATCGTATTGTCTATAATTAAAAAGTGGGCTAATGGGTAATGTTTTCAGAGTCCTAAGAACCCAAGACAGAGCTGTGAATATAAGTTCCCATTCAAGCTGTGAGAGGGAGAATAATAATAATATTAAAAGAAATTAAATCACTCCAAGCATTGTGCATTTCTGTCATTTCTGCAGTCATAAAGCCTACACAGAGAAAATTGCACCCTTGCTGAGAAGATACAATAGCTCGATATGAGTTTTTTTTATTTTTTATTTATTATTATTTAATACTAACATAGAGCACAACATTTCCTAAATTTACTTATTTTTAATCGAATTATGTTACAATATCTTCTCACTCCTAGTGAACCTTTTTCAGAATTGCATTTTATTGAGTGCACTCCTTTTTTACTTCCTTATCTAATTAGGAATATTTAAAAAAATAAGCTGAATATTTATTGCATTCAAAGTACACAAGTACACAAAGGGGTTCCCTTTCTCTGAGTGTAGTTGCCAGAGCCCTCAAGAAGTGCTTAACCAAAAGTACACCTCTCGGTTTTCCGCCTGCGCAGGAACAGCTGACGTTGCACTTGACCAATCACCGCAGACAACATCATAATTATGGCTTCGCCGCATTCTGGCTCTGGGTCGTCTTCTGGCCAGCCATTCCGTGAAGATGGCTCTCAAGTGATCCGTGGACTTGGACTCGGAGTCGGAGTCGGACTCGGACTGGGGGTCCAAAGCCAACGCACGGCACTTGAGCCAATGGCAGGCCCACAGTACGTATACGCATTCGCATTGTCTCGTCTTGGGCTGTCTTGTTGAGGCTGTGTCGTTACCTTGGGAAAATCCGCGCAGTCATCGGCGGTCCAAGAGCAGCGGCAGCGGCCGCAGCAGCGCCAGCTCTGAGCTGGGGTGGCTCAGGTGAGCGCCGCTTCACTCTCACTCTCTGCGGTTTTCGTTTTCGTTTACATCTCGCCGCGGCTTTGGCTTTTGCTTTTGCTTTCAGTGCGACGCCGGCAGCGACGCGGCGCCTCGGCTGCGTGCATTTTGCACATGGATCGAGCCAAAGCTTGGGTCCGCTGGCTGGCTTCACAGTTGTTGCTTTCTTTTGTTTTTGCCGCCTCCGCTGCGGCTGCGACGCCAGCTTCGACGGAGACTGCGGCTGCGACTGAGGCAGCGACCGAGCCAGCGACTGCGACTGCGAGCTGGTGGCTCGGAGACGAGACCATTCAAAATATAAATAGATGTGCAGGCAGGGAAATGCGAATAGTGTTCGTAGAAGACCTCAGCGGAGGCACATATCAGCTCCTTTTGTTTTGACGCGTGTTGGTGGAGCAAGGGATACCAAGCATGAGATCCCTAAGTCTATTGGTTAGTGTCCGCGGCCCAGTGAATCCTCAGAAAGTGCAGACAAGTTAATGGAACTCAAAGAGACGCAAGACAAGTGCAACCTACTAGAGTGAAAAAAATGACAAAATAATCCCCCAAACGAACTGAAAAACATAACAATTCGAAACCTACAAAGAGCATACTTCGAACCTTAAAAATAAACTACAAATCATTACCTAAATCTATTATGAACGAACCGAACAAGACTCGCTTGTAGATATCAGGAACAAGTCTTCGCACTCTTTAATATTTATGCATTACTTTAACTAAGCAATAAATTAAATAACAAACTATTGTCTGTGGTAGCGAAGCTTACCATGGCATAAGTTTATTTTAATTAAGTAATAGTTGAGCAATTTCACAGTGAATAAAATAAATAATAATTAACTCATTTGGGAATCAATTGAAACTAACTTCGCTCTTCCCCCCCTCAGCTACTCAGCGCCAGCTGCGCGCTAATCCTAAGCTTGGCCTATGCCCATCCCCCCGAGGGAGTGTGGAAAAAGAAGCTCACCTGGAAGGAGGATTGGGTGCAGGTGTGGAAGACCGTCAAGAAGGAAGCGTGGGAGACCAAGTGGAAGAAGGTCTCGGTTCCCATTTGGAAGGAAGTTAAGGTAGGGTCAATACAGGGAACCCCTAGGTGATCCCTCAAGCTAACGGATCTGGAAATCTACCCATGCAGGTTCCCGTCTGGAAGGAGGAACAAGTGCCCGACTGGAAGATCGTGAAGAAGCCGAAGCACGAGGAGAGGGAGGTGCCCGCCTGGAAGGAGGTCAAGGTGGCCGAATGGAAGAAGATCACGAAACCCATCTGGGTGCCCACCAAGGTGGCCGTGTGGAAGGAAATCCAAGTGCCCATCTGGAAGGAGGTGCAGGTCCCCTTCTGGAAGGAGATCCAAGTGCCCGTCTGGAAGGAAGTACAGGTGGCAGACTGGAAGCAAATGTTTGAGCCCCAATGGGTAAGTCACCAGAGATTATTAAAGATGGAACCCCGACTAAGGGCAAGCTTTGGCACAGGTGAAAATGGGCATTCCCGGCGAGAAGTTCCTGGGCAAGGATCACGAGGGCTGGGAGTACACCAGCCACGATCTCTGGCGCAAGAAGCTGGTCTGGAAGCCCGTATGGAAGAAGGTCTGGCGCACCGAAAAGAAGCAGGAGTGGAAGACCGAGAAGAAGCAGGAGTGGCGCACCGAGAAGAAGCAGGAGTGGAAGACGGAGAAGGTGCAGGAGTGGAAGCAGGACAAGAAGCTGGAGTGGAAGGACGAGTGGATTCAGGTAAGCTCTCAGGCGGGTATGCTAGTGTGTTCCATCATTGACCTATGGACTTCGCGCAGGTGTGGAAGACCGTGAAGAAGCAGATCTGGATCAAGGAGAAGCGCGAGACCTGGGTGGAGGAGAAGGTGCAGATCTGGCGCACCGAGAAGAAGCAGGTGTGGGCCACCGAGAAGCGACAGGCGTGGAAGGACGAGTGGCAGTCGGTCAACGTGCCCGTGTGGAAGGAGGTTAAGGTCCAGGAGTGGAAGAAGGTCTGGAAGCCCGTCTGGGAGAAGGTCTGGGTGCCAGTGAGCCATGGCCACAGCCACGGCTGGGACTAGGTCCGGGTCACGGATCCGGCTCCGGGTCCGCGCTTAGCCTCCGGCTAGGCGACAGCACTGATATCTGATAACTGATCCCGCTGCCCCCCCGGGAATCTGCCCGACGCCCAGCTTCCGCAGATCGCCTGTGTGTACAACTGAACCCGTTGAACTTGTTACATAGATTTAAAGTTGTAAGGCATTACGTCCCCTCCGTCCGTCCTTCCATCCATTCTCCTCCTGCCGCCCCCTTCATTTTGTACAAACACTTCATGCCTTTCGCTATCTGCTGGAATTCCCATTCCCACCCCCCTCTCTCTCGCTCGCCCTCCACTATCCATCTCCATCTATCTCCATCTCGCTTCCCCAAGTGTACAAATTAGTCATGCGCGCGTTTTTGTCTTTAAGTTATACAAAATTCAATAAAAAACACAAAAAATTGTACAAAGCTTTGGTATTTTTAGACACGTATGTGTGTAGGTGCGAGGTGTTGCAAGGGAAGCCGCGATAAAATGGCTTTGTAAATATGTACTTAAACATAATTATAATCCGCATTCGGACCACACACACTCTCACACACGAAATTGATGTACAGAAACTTTTTCATGTAAAGCTGACATAAAAAAATAAAAACTACCACGAAAAAAGAAATAATAATAAACATAAACATAAAAAGTAAATGCTTTTAATTACGGCTTGGCGTACATTACAAACCCAAAGCATCCGAAGGCATCGCCCCTTGCGGATGGTACTTTCGGGGATGATTCGATGCCCATTACGGCGAAGATGCAACTCATAAAATTTCGATTTCGACCCACGACACCCGGAAGTTAGATAAGTGCCGAAAAAACCAAAGAAGTCGGCGTCATCGTTCAGCTGGAATTGGCAAAAAGGCCATGAGCCATGAGCCAAAGTCAACAACTGCAATGATGTGATGATGATGATGTAGATGATGATGCTGATGATGACGTTGATGGCTGCTGCGATTGGTATTGGGTTGCCTGTTGCCATTTTCTGCTGGCCGCCTGCTAGATGCCAAATAAATCTCAAGGAAGCATCTCTGCGGCAGATAAGCGGCAACAATAACGTTGCCACTTCCTGTTGCCAAGTTGCAGTCGCGTACAGCTGCCCCAGCCAAAGATTCGGTTTCAGATGAAGTTTCAGCCTGTCCACGCCGAAGGGAGTGCGGAGTGGCCAAAAAGGCACAGTGGTGCATCGTGTGTGATTCGGTGATTATGTCCTATGGGAACGTGGCTAACATCTCCCAGGTACTGATTGGATTAATTCTTAACTGCAGATTTAATATGAATATGCGTGCTAAATTAAGTCATACTTATTAATTAGTGTTTTCCTGAATAAGCTGATATGTAAGATATTATACGCTTTCTTTTAAAGATCATTATTAAATATAAAAACCTAGAACAGTCCTGACTAACTATTAAAATAATAAATTATTATAAATATAATAAGTCGCGAGTCAAGAAATTTCTATATATTTCTTAGTCTCAGCTTTTTGTTATGCTATTTATTTTCTCATATCTAGCCATATTGATTCACTTCTTAAATAAGAATAATGAGTCAACGTACCAACATCCTTTTTTATTTATTTTTTTAGGTAATATTACAAAGAATACTTGCTATTTATTCTCTCTTACCTAGGCACTTTGTTTGATTTCCATTAGCCTTTTGATCTATGTGTTAATCAGAGTTATTATGTATTTCTTTTTAGCTAATAGTAGAAAATATGTTTCCTATCTTATCAGTCACTTTGTGTTATCTTTTTAGAAATAATAATGAGAGGAGATCTCTTTCTATTTTGGGACATAAAACCACTGTTCCACAGCGGCATCGCATCTAACAGCACTGCGATTCCGAGTCAGTCGGTCGCGTCGCCTGTTCGGCGGCAAGTGGCAAGTTGCAACATGCTGCTTTAATTGACTCCCCCCCGCGTTCGCGCAGTGTGTCTGTGTGCCAGAAAGCGAAACCCGCATAAGGTTAGCAGAGGAAGACAACTGCTTCAGTTGCAGTTGCAGTTGCGATCCGAGCCCCGGGAGCTGCTGCGCCGATTAGGTAACCGAAAAGCCGCCAAAAGTTCGAGTTCAAGCAAACATTCCGTTGGGAAATCTCAGCCAGTGGCTCAGCCTAGTGGCTGCCTAACGAGGCTGGCGAAGATTTTGCCAAATCTACAATTGATGTGGCTTGCAAATGAGTTTTTTCTTCGCAGACAGGGAAAAGATGAGCGGCGATAAACTCACAGATGCAGTTTATTGTTAATGAGTACAATGGGGCTGGCCGTTGCCCCGGGGATTTCCTTGATTTTCGGTAATTGATTTTTTCCCCCTTTACATAATGCTCTTTAACCGCTGTGGGTTCTTTCAGGCGGTGAACAATTAGCGGCTAATTAAGCCAAGGTCGCGTGTCCAAGCTGCTTTCGTCAGGCCACAAAAGGAAATCGATTTGATTTCCATAAGATTTTCAAAATGTTGTCACACCACACAGAGTCCGTAATCTTTTGTTTTCTCTGCGAGTTGGCCATATCTAAATGGGTCTCTAATGCAATTTGGCCGTATCAACGGCCCAAGTTGGTTGGACTTCAATTGTTCCACGAGGCGTATGCGCTATGTGCGTGCCGATTTATATAACAAGCGAACAAGTGTCAGCCTAAACTCTGATTTACGAACGCCGAAGCAACAACAACAACGGCAACCGACACTTAACGCATTTGAGTGAAGCACATAATTGTTGTTGTTTTAATTATTGAAGCAGCAGAGGCAGCCGAGGCATCAGAGGCAGCAGCGGCAGCCACATTGCACAAGCCGCAGGCCAAAACAAAACGTAACCAGCCACACACCGACGACGAGAGAAAGAAATTGAAAAAATGTAATAAAATAAATTTTAGCTAACAAAACAAAAATTAAAACAGCAACACACAAAAAGCAAAAAACAGCAGCGCAGCGACAGAAATATTTTATTGTAATAAATCTTTTGTTTCCACCCCGCAACGAAGCAAGGCAGCACAGCAGCAACACCCAGCAAAAAGCCGCAGCGAAACATTTCTTGTACAAATAACTATATGTGGTATAGCGGCTCAGGTTCAAGACGCCAACCGCAGCAGCAGCAGCAGCAGCAGCCACAGCAGCAGCGGAGCACGTGATGGACTCGGAGCCGCTCTTGCCGAGCGTGAAGCTGCGGATGACGACGGCGGGGTTATTGCTCGCCAGGTGCTGTTGACTCTGGGCGCAGATGTGGGTCAACACGGAGTCGATACGGAGCGGAGAACTGGAGCAGAGGCACACAGAGGCAACACAGCCTCCCTCGCCACCGCGGGTGACATTAGGCAAGTGCAAGTGTTGCAACTGTGGCAAGGTCGCCGACGACACTTGCTGATTGGGCCGCGGAGGCTGCGGGGGCAAGAGTGAATTAGCGGCAGCCCGTAAACAGAAAATGGGGAGTGAGGCAAGACACTAACCAGCCACAACAGCCGTGACGCTGCTGAAATGGCAAGTGAAATGTTGCAAACGCGCGCTTCAAGTACCAAGTACTTGCAGCCAGCGGGGCTGGGGCTGCGGACATAAAAGATAATTAAAGGGCGGCACGGAGATTGCGTTGTCAACGCGCTTGTCCCGTATCTCTAATCTATATAGATGCCATTTTATAGCTGACCATGCCTCAGCCCCAGCTCCCCCCAGCAGCTCCGGTGCAAACAAAAGACTCTGGCAACGAACTCGCTTGGCCAACTCATACGCGCAGGCCGTCAGCGCAACTCTTTTTCCCAATTTATTCAATTTTGTGAAGTGACAAAGACTTTGACAAATTATTGATGCCGCTTTTGGCTCTGCCTTGCATTCAACATCATTAGTGGATGAAGATATATTTTTATGACCTTATTGAAATGTTTTACTTTTTATTTATATTTCTCTGGAACATTTGTTTATTTTAAAATTTCCCTAAATTTCCATTACTGGAAAACTGAATATTGGGGCTCGTAAAAGGGGTTTGATAAAGCCATTCCTTAGTCTTTTCCTCGCATTTGTGTCGGTTGTTTTGCTTGTGTTGTCATTAAGTCTTTACTAAAGACTTTTTAATAACAATGTAAATAGCAACCATTCAATTGAATTGTCATATGCAAACCAATTTTTGTTGGGAATGAAATTTGCGCTCTCTTCTCTCTTAGAAAGTATGCGTAAAAGTGAGTACCTGGCTCTAGAGTACGCTCTCTCTGGCTTTTGAAACAAAATTTTAAGAGAGTCTGGAGCCAGCTCTATAGCCAGCGAGTGCAATTCGTGTTCAAAAAAATTGCATGGCGTGCGGCATCTGTATTATGAGAGACAAAATACGAAGCTCTCATACACAGTGTGCTTAACAACACAACGCTCTATTTCGCTCTCAGTATTGTTGTTTCCCCTGGCTTTAACTTAGCGTGCAAGAGAGAGGTAAAGAGCGATTGTGCACAAACATACATTTTTGTGAGAAACATCATTCCGCAAAACAAGCGTAATCAAGAGAGCAAAGTAACGGAGAAAGAACGGAAAAGGACTGCTCTGAGACGTTTCTTTGATTCCATTCTCATTAGAGTCTGAGGGTAAAACCAGCATGTTGTGAACTTCTAGTTAAACTCGAACCAACCTAGCGAGCTCAGCTGGATTTCATTAAAATATTAAATTAACTCACACTTTTCCGTTCCCTAATGAAATCAAGTCTGTTAGCTAGTTCCCCCGCTGGCCATTCGAGCCCATAAATTTTCAAATTAAACGCATTAATTCGCCCTATTAGGCTTACTATTACATTTATTGTTTAATAAATACTGCCCCTTCGTGTATTATTTATGAAATTCCCATAATTTTCACTCAGTCTATGCAAATTGCGGCATGATGCCCGTTTTGGCCTACTTGTTCCACCTGCTGCCCCGCCCCCATTATCCAAACACTGGCCATGCTCAGCGTCGTCCAACGCTGCTCCAGCTCCGTCGGCCTGCCAGGGGGATTCATTCATTCATATGCAAAGCGATTTGATTGTCAAACATTGTTTTTATATTGTTGTTTTTTTTCCCCCCATTTTACTCTTGTTTTCTTTGGCCACCTCGCCTCTCTCTCTCGACGACAGATTTATTGCCACGCTTCAAGACAATTGCAGTTTACGACTTCCTCGGAGTTCTGCGACTGATACGCTAAATGATCAATATTTGATGGGAGTATTTGTCATGCTTCCACTGCCAGCAGGCAGTGGCTGGCAGGCAGTAGTAGCCAGTAGCTCGCAGGCCATTTAGCGCTTAAACGCTTCCATTTGCATGATGAAATTTCTGCCATTTCTGTTATGCAGCCGCGTCACAGTGGCGAAGACAATGCACAATTGTTGAATGCTGAGCGGGGGGCGCCAATCGCAATTGTTTGCGAATAATTTTCAGTTTTTTCCTTCGACCACATCCACGTACTTGGATTCGGCAGGCGGTTACTGCGGGGCGTCGTCGAAAAGTGGGCATGGCTGCGTGGCTTTATATTTAATGAGCAACATTTAGTTGTAAATCATCGGATTTTGCAACAATTAATTATATCGTATTATGCAAGGCCGCCGCCGCTCGGAGAGTGTGAGTTGAAAATCGCTTTGATTGAATTGGGTAATCAGCGTACACTCGGTGTGTGTATGCAAATAATGGTGCTGGCCCGCCACTTGGCTAACTTCTGCAAATCTGGAACTGCAGGTGCAGGTGCCTGGTAGGTGCCGGGATGGAGCTATTGGCCTGGCCAACTGTCGGTGTTTGCATCAGCACTTGTTCTTTGCGAAGAGCTTAGCCGGCCAGCGCTAACTGGATGTGCAAATCCCAAGTGCTGCCACCGAAGGCCAAATATTTATGGGCAAACAGAGCTGTTGGAAAGGCGCGTTTTTTGTTGTCCCACTTTTCAAATTTTCCGCTAAGGGCCGGTTTTTCGTCTCACTGAGAAAATTATTCGGGCACATAAAGTACATGCTAAGGAATTGTAGCTTTTTTGGAGCGTTAAAGTTGAAACCTAAAATTAATTGGGTCCCGAACTCTTTTTCTTTTTTTTCACAAAAAATTACAGCTAACTTAAAATGATTAAATTGCATTAAAGATCTTTTTAGATCTTCTCCCGCGTCAATATGAGACCTAACAGTACCCGCACTCCCTGTTGAGTCTTTTTCCAAGAGAACTGAATTCAGAAAGCAAACTGAATAAGAAGGAAAGCCAATGGTGCAATTATTGAAGGTGAATAAATTTAGTCAACCCTGTGCTTGCACTTTGGGGCACAATTCGGTTAACAGCAATCTTTACTTTATAGTTCAGAAAAATTAAAGGTATCAAGAAAGTTGTCTGAGACTTTAACAGTCAAAGTCCTAAGAAAAGTATATAAAGACTTCTATTTAAGAAAACGAGATTAATAACTGGAAGTCCGGTCAATTTTCTCTTAACGAAATATTTAAATATTCACAACCTTAACATGTCGATACATTTGGAACACAACTGATTAGGTTATTTCTAGTATCCCCTACTTAAGGTAACCCCTTAATCACTGTAGACGGCAATTCTATAACTCTTTTTGACACTTTTTTTTAAATAGATGGAATATGAATATTTTTTATTAAATTTATTATCAATTGTATATTATACGAGTATATGTAACAAAAAACCATTATTTGTCCCCAAAGGTGTTATCTTGAATCATTCACCATATAATGAATAGCTTAAGATGTGGTCAAAGTTTCCAGTGAAATTATTACAAATTTTACCTTTTTCTAATATTTTTATTTGAAATTTTTACCTACTGCCTACCAATTAAAAAATTACATTTTGATAAACCGTAAAAGAAAAAAAATTACAGGAGGAGCTTGGCGGAAAAGAGCTCACTTTACCATGCTAAATATAAGTTCCGAAAGAATCTAATTTAGAAAATGGTCTAGGAATTAAAAAAGATACAGTTTTAGAGATACAAAAAATATCTACAGGTGCTGTAACCCCTTAATACTTATAAATACAAAAATAGTACTTACTTACAGAAGTGAGAGTTATTTTAAATTAATTGTTCGTTGGAGTTTGTTTGGGAACACATTTTATTCACACAGCTTCATACATTTTTCAATAGGAACAAGTAAGAAAAGCTAACTTCGGGCGGAGCCGAAGTTTATATACCCTTGCAGATAATTTGTT
>JAEIIU010048108.1:55312-71725 GCA_018874675.1 Drosophila baimaii | reverse complement strand
TGTCCCAAAATTCACTGACGCGAAGTGCACAGACCGGCCGCTTGCCAATAGGGCCACGGAGGCGACTCAAATGCTAGTGGCGTATATTCGTATACATACAATTAGAAAGAGAGAGTCCGAAAGACTCACTCTCAGCTAAAAATAGATTTTTTCAGAATTTTCAAGCTTAAATCAAGAACTTTTCAGATTACTGTGTCACTTTAATCCCGAATCGGGATTAATTTAACCTTTTAATCCCGAAACGTGCTTGAAAATTTCAAGAACACGCGTTCTGAAATCAATATAAATATTCTTGATTTATTCGAGATTCCGTTTTTTCTGTGTAGAGAAGTTATAATTAAATATTATATATAATTTAGATATTTAAAAAAGCCTTGCTTATATTTCTATTAAAATAAAAATGAATTTTAATAATTTAAGCAGCGATTACTGTATCTTCCCGACACTTCCTTACTATCTGCCATTTACGCATACTATGTATCTTGTACTGTGTGTGTTGGCTTGTGGCTTTAATTAAACTGAACTTTCAGACACTTTGCCAAGACAACAACAAAGGGCAGCTATGTATATTGTACCAACAGCCCCCCTCCGGCTTTTGTTCTGCAAACTAATTAAACATTGGAACTGCCCTGACCCCCAAAGCCCTTCATCCTTTGGTTCTTGCCACTATTAATTTGTTTTAAATCGTTTTTTGTTGTTCTCATTTCTCGTTTCCCGTGTTTTTTTTCCTGGGCTTTCTTCTACTCCAATTACGGGGTGCCCCAACTCCGCTCTTTTCCAGGTTTTTTGGTGATTAATGGCTCCCCTGAATTGGAGGTAACTTCATTTTGATTGCCTTGTCGAATTTGACCGACACCACTGGCACATCATTTGTTTTGAGCTGTTTTGTTTTGCCGGCAATATCAATACAAGACCAAAGAAAATAATACAAAATTCCCTCAATGCGATTGGCTTTTCAATTTTCCCTAAAATACAAAACAAAAAAAAAAACAACACACACAAAAAACCCAAAAGAAATAATATACACTTTTCCTTACTCTCCTTTACCGGATTGGGCCATTAATCACGTGGAAGTTGCCTCAAATTTTCGGCTTTTCAGCTGTGTGGTCTTGACGTTTGCAACTCGCCTTGTAGGCCTTTCTTTCTTTGCTTTCTTTCTTTGGCAACAAACTCACACACAAATTTGTTATTGGGGCCCCGCACCAATTGATTTGTGTTTACACATCTAACATCATCAAAATGTTGTCCAACATAAGAAGGGAGGAAAGGGTGCAATTAATTGTTGGAATTTTTGTTTAAATACTGTCATTGTTCGACCCACAAAATGCGGTGACATCAGATAATGGAATTCAAAACTGAAGAAGATTAATTTGGGTTGCCTTATTGAAAAGTTTGGAAACTGAACAAATAATTTGATTTGGGGGATATTCTTTTTTAATATTTTACTCTGAATGGATGGCAAGCAAAATGGTGGTTGGGACAAATTGTTGCAAAATTTAATAATCCAGGAAAATAATCCAAAGGAACATGATTTCATTGATTGGTTTTAATACAAATTCAACCATTTATTTCCCCATCAAAATTAAACAGGCGTTTGCAATGAATTAAACTATGGAATAATATATACGTATTCATTTCGCAATTTGTGTATTAATTATGCGGTCGAACGAACATATTATGTGGTTTATTGCTCATTAATAATTTAAAAACAATTATAGGAGTTTGAAATGTATTCAACATTTTCCGCAAATTAAATTCTGTACATACAGCTTGTTTCAAAATACATATTACTGATGAGTAAATCTTCCCTGGGCTTTATTTAGATATCTCAACCAGAGAATATTAATATTGGATTTCTGTTATTTACTTCAGCCTGGGATTTCCACCTTGAAATTGTTTTGTTCGATTGGAGTTCAATGCCCCTAGGAACATATTTCACCCTCGCCTTTTCCACCCATCTGAATGCACTTTCGTTACTGCAGCAGCTGTGGCAAGTGCAAGTGGCACTTTTTACTTGCAATAAACACTTGAGGTGGCAGACCAATTGTGCTGCTCTAAAAAACTTTAAACAAAGCAATTTACCTTTTGAATAAACAACAGAAGCGAGAGAGAGCAAGCAGCCTCCCCCCGTATGTGTAATCGAAAATCCCCCCACAAGAATCACAGCTTTTCCCCCGACTTTTATATACAATACAAAAAGGTCAGCCAAGCATAAAGGGAAAACTTCACCCAGTAAACGAAAAAAAGGAAAATTCTTTTGGCAATCCATTAAATATGCCTAGCTGACGATTGCTCTTCTCAGTTGTTCCAAGCGAGTGCAAATGTCTCAATCGCCGGGCAAAAGTTAATGAAGCCCAACAATGCGCATGTTGAGCAACCAAATGAAGCCAATCGAGAATTGAAACATCATCCATCGCCAAGGGTTCTTCTCCTCCGGATTCTTCTGGTTAAGGGGACAAATTCCAGAAGAAAAAATCCCAAGAATTCCCATGCAAATTGGGAGAAGGTAGCTGCTGCTGGGTTTGGAAAATAATATTATTAATGAGATTAGGAGAGAAAAGTTGCTGATTCTGCAATGATGGATAAGTGGGGAATTTGTGGGATAGCAAAGAAAATATTGGATTGACATACTTGAGATTCTTGGCATTGTTTATTTATTTATATATTTTTGTATAGTTTAATACAAGTATAAAAGCTATTTTAAAATACAGCGCAAGCAAGACAGGAACGTATCTCCTTACCTACTCCATTCAGATTACCAAATTAGCATGAGAAATTCCTTAAATTCCTAGGAATTCTGCTGTCACACGGGTATTTCCCTTTCCATTTCCCTAATTAAGACCTAGCCTAGTGACAAGTTGCCCTTTTTTCCCCCAAAAGCCATTGGTCTTTTCGGTTATTGAAATTCTGTGGAAATTTAATTGACTACCGAAGAGCGACAAATCGAAAAATGAAATGAAAATTGAAGCCCTCGTCAAATCTTTCAACTGACATCAACTGATTGAATATGCGGGCGGTCGGATACTTGCACAAATACACAGGCAAGCTGCAAAGGAAGAGAGAGTGAGAAACAATGTTTGAGTTGCCAGCGGCGCTTCACAGATTGCATCCGAGAGATACAGATATACATAGGCACAGATACTCGTCGTACTCTGATGTAGAGACACCCCACAGTGGCAATGGCCAAGTGCACAGCCATTGAGTCACTCAGTCAGTCACTCAGTCAGGCATTCGGTCGGGATAGTCGGTCATTTAGTCAACCGAACACAATGCTGCCTTCTAACGAATCGGCGAGGAAGACGCTGTATCTGCCAGATACAGATACTTTCGCATGCAGCGCAGCTAACTGAATTTATGCCGGAGCTTTATGTGAAGCACGACCAGAAACAGATAGCGATAGCGATGATGACCAAGATGACGACCGACTGACAGCTCGCTGATGGGTGGCCCGGGCTGAACTCTCTGGCTCTGGCTGCTCGCTCGTCTTGTATCTGTCAGATAAACTTGTTATTTTGCTTCTTGCTGGATTTTTCTCCACTTTTGCTCTTGGCGCCTAGGTTGTGTTTTTAATTTTCAGCTTAATTAAATCATTTGGCCGTGGCTTTTCACTCCCTCCCTCCCCCTCTCCCTCTCAAACCCTCGCCTTGAGTAAATTATTACGGCCCCGCAGCAATTTGTGGGTCATATTTTGGCCAAAATTTATGACAGCTGCGCTTCTGACTTGGTGCTAAGTAAAATCAGTCATAAATTCCGAGCAGACTTTAGAGTGCCACGAGCAGGTTGAGTTCAAGTTGGAGTTTCCAGCCAGAATCGCCAAAGTGCTTGAGTGGATTTTCTTGAGGGGGTTGAGGTACCCCATAAATGTCAGGCAAAACCCGTAAAATTTGGAATATATGGAGTGCAAATTAAGTTCTATAAACATAGGGGGAGGATTTGATAGAAAATCATAAGTTTCAAAGTACATTTTCTAGGAATAACAATGGAATTCTTTAAATATTTAAACCAGCTTTAACTGGAACGTACACGAAATTATATTGAATAAATCTGACTGGCTTAAAAAAAAAACTATTAATTCAATCAAATTATTATTTCCCGCAACTTTCTCCCCTTTTTTTTCGAAGCCAACCCGATTATTAACCCTATTCTATCAATTATGATTTCCACTCCCAATCGGTTTATAGCTCTATCAAATTTCATATCTCTCTCGAGATCGAAAACCTCTGACCCATTTCCCCCTGCAGCCGCAGCCATAATAAGCCCCATTAAATACCATTTTATCCGCAACTATTACTTATCTAATAAACGCCAATAAAAACCTTCACTTTCATGCTTAGCCACAGAAGTCAAACGATCCCATAAAAAACGAAATTATGGAAAATGTCAACTTATGTATGTTGTGACCCAGAGTGAAAATTGTTTTTATTATCGCTAGTAAAAGTCGAATATAATTTTTTTTTTCCTGGCCATTAAAAAAAGCTGGTCAAGACTGGCGTCGTTTTTGTCTCTTGAATGCCAATGGTGCCAGTGTGCGTGTCTCGTGCTATGGTCGACCACAAATTGCTTAATTGGGTTCGAAGGGGGCAGGAGGGGGAGCATGGGAGTGGCTCGGAGTGGCCACCGTGAGCCATCAAATGCTGACAGCTTGAAGTGTGTCACACACAGTGTCTTCAAACAAATTATAGACGGCGCCCGTAACTCTTCTCCATCTCCCTCTGCCTCTGCCTCGCTCTCTATCACTATCTCGCTCTGTGCAGGCAAAGAGTTTTCCGCTTTTCCCCTGTTGCGTGTCTCTAATGGAAATCCTCTGCGACCCCGCTCCATAGCAGGGGCCTCTGCTTTTTCAGGCGCCACGTTAGAGAACACTTAACAAAATATATTAAATACAAATACAATTAAAATATTTAAGAAGCCTAAATATTTCCCAAAAATATATCATTAAATCCAGAAATGTTCTCTATTTAATTTATATATAATTGTTCCAATTCCAAAAATTAAATACAATAATTTTAATCAACTAACTAAGGCACTTCTCTGAGTGTTTAAGTGCATTTGACATGAGCCAAGAGCAGGTCTCAAGCCCTCTAATTGATCAAAGGAGCGAAGTGAAATAGAGGGAACCAGAGTTCAGAGTTCGTGCTTCGGTTTATGGTGATGAGATGAGTGTTGTCGATATGTGGAGGTCAGACAGATCCCAGCTTCAGCCTTCCATGATGATGAATTCCACAGGCTAAGTGGCTGTGGGACATGAACATCATTCGAGTGGAAAATCATTGACTTTTGATATGATAATAATGGGGTTGGAAAAGAACCAAAAAAAACGAGATCAGGGCCCATGGCGTGTCGCTGTCATTCAAGTAATCTCTTTGGAAAAAGGTCAGAGAATTGATTGAATTAAGGGAGAATGATTATTAAAATTAATCAGTTAATTTGGGAATAAGAATATCTATAAAAAATATCAATGTTAGATGGAATTTATTGTTAATTTCTTTTTATACAACATTCAATAAAATTAGCTTCGCATACTTGTACACCTTAAATTTAAACCAAATCCCACTCAAAGAGCATATCAGAGCCTTAACTTATTTTTGTCTACGATTTTGTATTGTTACTTTGGTAACACTTGAAGATTTCACGACATTGAATTGATTTCCTCTCGAAGGGTCGCCAAGATGGATGTACAAACAAAAGCAAAAAGTGGAAACAAAAGTGCCACATGCAGCACTTGTCACACTTGCCCGAGTTGAACACAAGTATTTACAATCAATAAACGTGAAAAACGAAAATGAAATCGAACTTTGAGTGGGCACTGGAAAAGTTATGCACTCGTCAGATACATTTTGAAACGGATCCAATACGATTTCCATCCAATCGAAACCGAAAGTGGGCGTTGCTAATTAGCGTTTGTCCGTTTGACCTTCCGGGGGGAGAAAATCGAAACGAGATTTATTGTCGTCCCCTTGGAAATATTCAATAAATTATGCGGCTACGTACAAAGGCAAAAATTGATTTGTTTTTGGGTTTTTTACCGGCTTTACCACGGTTTCCCCCTTTTTATAGTCCGTTACGGTTTGTTAATAGGTATTTAAATTGATTCGCTTAGAGTCAGATAAAGGAGGGGGAGCTGCATTATGATTTGCATTTCAAAGCCACCACAAAATGTTTGCTTTCAACAGTGAGAAAAATCACTTAAATACTGCAAAACTTCTATAGAAACTTTAAATAAATTCTCTTTTAAAATATGAAAAAAATTTGGAGAGAAATTGCGCAATTTTCAACTCATTCCTGTCCAAATTGATTGAGATTTCAACATTGATTTAGTTGGATTTCCGCCCAACTGGCATCCCGATTCAGTTTTCCCTCGTTTTCTGTGAGGGCGAGTATCTCGAGTGCATCGGCAATTCCCGGCATGCTTCTTGTTTGTAGTACAGTTGTGTACATATTGAGTAAGTCAAGTTCTGGCATACAAAAAAAAGGAACAAATCCAATGAATTGATACAAAAAAATTGAGGGAAGCAAAAAACTTGTTCAAGCTCTGCCATTGACGAGCAAAGTGCAATGACAACGAGTACATAAAAAGTATCAAGTGCTCTTTCCAAACGTTGAACTTCTGCCACGCCCCCCTCGCCACTCGAACGCCTACCAAACAGTGAAGCAGGCGGCTAAAATAGAGAGGGACGGATATGCTTTTGGGCCAGAACCAGCAACAGCAACGACAGACCGAATGCCATTAAAGTGATCTATGAGCTGCTGGCTGAAGTTGCCAATATTGAGAGCGTAAATAAAGAGTGCTGGCCAGGCCAGCACAATATAAATTATGTGCTTACGCTTAATAATAAATATTATATACAAGTGCGTGACAAAAGAATTCAACAGTTGAAGGTTCCTAGTGGCAGCAGTAAATATTTATAGTTTATAGTTTACATTTGAAGTTTCCGATAAACAGTTCATAAAGTATTTAATAGGAATAAAATATATAAAGAGGCTGTAAGCGATTTTAATATATATGAGAAGAGTTTTTAATAATAAAAATAGTTTTGTACAAATTATTATTTCATTTGCATGTTGTTTATCATCTTTAAGGCTAACATTTTCATTATACTTGCATTTCAATTGCTTAATAATTGCTTGTCATGGCACAAAAATTCATTTACACCACACAGATCTTCGCTGACATTTTAAAAAATTACTGCTATCACTTCCACTTTCATTCGACAAACGTTCGTAATTAGCTGAGAGCTCGTTTGCATCAACTCCCCCTGAAAAAGCACTTCTCCCCCGCGCTTATCAACATCGATTATAAAATTGTCACGCTTCTGACGCCGCACAAAAATAATAATGAAAGAAAAAAAACATACACATACACACGCCGGAAAGGAAGTCGCTCACCCATTGGCGACGCCTTCAAAAATGATGCCATAAATTCACAAAATTATGACATGAAAAAATAAAAAACACACCAAACAAAAAAAAAAAACAAAAAAAAGCGAAACGAAGCGAGGCGGCGAAGGAAAAAAGTCATTATCAATTACGCCACTTAATTATTTTTATTGGAGCATAAAATGCTCCATTTCTCGGTAATGCGACACGCACACACTCAGTGGGCTTTTCTCGCTGTCTCTCTCTTGCTGTGGTTCTCCCACTTCTTTCTCTCTCTCTCTCCCTTTCTCGCGCCCCTTTCTCCATTTCTCTGCATTTGTCGCACATGTGTCAATGGAGTGCTAATTGTCGCGTGCCCACTTCTCACTGGGAGAAAGGGAGCTGTAGACGGGGCATTTCCTTGTCCGGGATTCGAATCCTGTTCTGGTTTCTCTAGAGAAAAAAAAGAGGGAGAAGTTGTGTGTGTGTGTGTGTTCACTTGACTGCCTCTAATCGCTGTACCACTTTTGCATAAATCACTTGGTGTGAAGGGAATAATTGAATGTGATATTTCTTGTTCGGGGCTTGGCACCCTGTTTGAAAAAGAAAAAAAAAACAAAATTGGAGGCGTTCCCCTGCACGCACTTTCTAACCAAATTTTGTATATTTTATAAAGGCATTATTCAACAGCAGTTGACACCAATGACTCCTAAATTGAAGGAATAATTTGCTCAACGAAAAGCACTAGGAAAGCGCGTTGGAGTCACTCAATTCCAAGCGATTAACAAAGCTAATAAAGAAATGCAGCAGAAAAATAACTATAAAATTAAATAAGCAATTGACACAAATTGTTTAAACATATGTATATCTAAAATGTCTGGAGTTGACTCGTAGTGGCATACAGAAAATGTAAACATATTTATAGCTTACAATTATGGGCTAAGCAATAGTTAATAAAAATATACAAGTTTTAGCCATAGATTACTCATTTGAGAAATCACAAATTCTGTAAATAAAATACTTAGAAATATCATGAGTTATTATTATTATTATTAACTGTTATTTCTTGTTACTTTTATATTTCTTAAGCATGAATCACTCAGCTCTAAAAACGTTTAAAAATCGCTTTCAGCCAAAGCTAACTCAATCTAAACTCAAATAAATCAAGTTAGCAAAAATCTGCTGTGCAATTAGCCAATTCCAACTATTTCTCTACATTTTGGTTGTTGGCCAATTGTCTAGGATTTTTTTTTTGTTAGCCAGCTGCTTCGCGATTGTCTGAGCAATTAAAAAGCATTTAGCTGGCCAGAAAAACGAAAGAAAAACCGTGGCAAAAACTGGCAAGACATGTGTTGGTGGCATTTATAGTGTATTAATTGACTTTTTGTTGATTGAAAACTATTTCATGATTGTGCACTGTGGCAATCTTTTCTCTGCACTAATTTAATTAAGGCAGACGACCACCCACGGCAAAATGAATGATTGTTTTTTCTTTATATGTATTTGGCGCCACGGCGCTTTTCGCGGGAAGACAGCAAATTAAATGCAATAATTTGTTGTCTTGTCGGCGAAATTCTTGACGGGAAAGTTGCAATGGACATAAGAAATATATTTAACTACAGTTTAGTTCAATAAAATACGTTTTTATTAAATTAGTTTATGTAAATTGGAATTAGATTTTTAAATGCTTTTTACTTTGCTTTTGGTTTTTAAATATTTCTTTACACTTTGAAAAATGCATTCTTATTAATTGTTTGCCGTTTATTGTAACGTTATATTAAACTTATTATGTTTTATTAAATATTTATAACACAACTAAATTAGTAAAATATTTTTGAACCATATATCAAAAGGTCTCTTAATGGTATACATTAAAAATAAATGTAAAAATCATTTATAAAGAATTTAAAATTTAAAATCAATGTAAAAACTATAATTTTGACCATGTCTGTATATCGCACAAGGTACTAACAGCAAAGCCTTTTGGCTGATTTAATATTATACATTACATTAACTTTAACAGGCCGGCGGGAATGCCATTTCACCTGTCATAAGACCGAAAAAAAATCCATGCATCATCATGCCGGCAACAATGTTGCTGTCCAGCCACAGCAACATGTTGCCGCCGGGACTGGATTTTGTTAGTTGGGGTTTTCTTACCTCAAGAGTTGGTAGTTTGATGATTGATGGCTCGTTATCCATTGGAGGCCGACACTTGAATACTAAACGCCCGAATGACTCAACAAGTTGCTGCACACGCACCAGTAGACGAAGAAAGAGATGGCTTTGACGGCTGCAAAAGAGACGGAACGATAGACACACCCACACGCGGGATGAGGTGGTTCGGTTTCTGCAATGTTTGCATATGAGCTGATTATGATTATGACCAGATTGGCAAAGAATAAAGAAATACATAAGGAAAAGAGATAAAAAGAGTGGCAGCGAAGTTTGCCCTTAAGTTTTGTAGTACAAAAGATTATCTCCGACCAATTGTGCAAGATTTGAGCTGTAATGCAAATAAATTATATGTGAATGCGATTTGCAGTGAATTTTGATTGCCCAAGAACTCACTAAACTAAATGGAGGGATTGGCTTTTGGGATTGCTATTCAAAAAATGATTGTAAATGCGTCTTTATTTGCCTGATCACGTTTTAATAATGCCAGGCTAAGTGCATTCTTTTGTTAACTTTAAAGAAAATTTAAAATAATCACACAATTTTATATATCTTGGCCTGAAAACCTATTGGTTATAAAGCTCAAAACAATCATAGGTTAATTTTGCATTGAAAACTCTTCTCAGATATTATTTTTATAGGGTAGAATAAAATTTTAGGTACCATTATGCTCCTTCTAATTAATTCTGCTTGGAACCATTTACTAGCGAATCGTTCTGCCCTGCGTACTCATTTTCCCTATAAATTATGCAACCCTCATCCTATTTTCCATTACATTGAAATCCCTTTTAATGATCACTAAAATATCCCTTAGCTCTAGTACAGTTTTCCCAAGTATTTTGAGAGCATCCGCTTCGAGAGCAGAACTGCTACCCAGTAGGAGAAATACTTGAACTGCCATCGCGCAGAGCTGGTTGGGCAACAGTGTTTTGTCTGCGGGTTTAACTACTGGTAGTAACTATTTTTATACCCTCCTATAAAAGAGCGGAAACTTCGCCCAGCCTGAATGCCTGAATGCCTGAATGGCTGAATGGCTGCCTCACATTAGCAAGTGGCAGAAATGTTACAGAACTCTCTGACTTAGACAATTGCAACTTTGTTTCGAACCGCCCACGGGCGAAACTCCTGAGTACAAAACTCGAGTTCAACTGAAATAATTCTCCCCTCCCTTCTTTTTCGTTGCAGGTAAGTGCTGCAAAGACATTAGAAGACAGCGATGGCCATGTAAGTACCACCGCCAACATGAAACCCACCCACATGGCGGCTTAGCTGGGAAAACAGTTGGGGCTAGAATATTAGGGGATTCACCATAGGTAAACCATAAACATCTTAGAATTTACGTAATAGAAATGATTGTGCCTCCAGTTATTTTAAAATTTGATGAATATACAGTTTTAAATTAAAGAACATTCCTAGAGCAAGCTGGAAAAGGTACCCTATCTTTTATAAAACATGAAAACTAAAGCCAACTTTAATAAAGATCGTTGCAAATTGTTTTTAGAGCAATTAAGGTTGATTTATAATTTTCATAATAATTAATCAAGACTTCAAAATTGGGTTAAGTAAAGTATAGCTTGTCTACATCTAACTCTCTTGAGACTGCAATTATTTTCCGTAATTTAGTATAAGCTAAGGATGGCAGAAAATATCGTTATTTTACGCGAAAGCCGATATTTTAAAGTTTCGATATATGCGCCAAAAAATCGATATTCTCTTTCTTATATCGAATTGTGCCAATGAGCCTAAGGTTAGTATAAACTTTTATTGTTGGAGAAAACATTAAAACGAATACAACATTGCATTTTAAAAATGTTTTTAATATAGTCGGTGGTTATTATCGCTAAACTCGATATTTTAACATTAAAAGTGATATATTTAGATATTTAAATTTTCGATATATTACACTTTGTGATATTTTCAATATGATATCGACCGCGATCGGACTTTTTCTGTCGATATATATCACTAGTATGAACGTTTACTTGCCGCGTGTCTGTCGATCTGTCTATATGTGTCATGAAAAATATAGACAACTAAAGTTAACTTAAAACCGCATACAACGAAACCACACACTATAGAGAAACCACTCCTGACAATTGCCGGCACTTCCGTTGCATTGAACTTGCCATATACGCCCCCATCAACGCTGTGATCATAAATGCACATACAAACATATATATATATATGCCCGAGCTGTAAGTGCATCTGTTGTGCCCCGGGTGGATGACCTGCAAACGACTGCGATTCCGATTCCAATCCCCAACTCGAACAATTACAATAGGCGTCTTGCTTAACGATCGTGACCAATTTGTTGGTCAACCATCAACAACAACAACAACAGCAGCGATCGCCGAACAACGAGATCTCCGCCTGCATCTGCAATCGTATCGCAAATATTTACACACTGAAAGGAGGAGAGAACGGATCCCCTTTTTTGCCCCATCTATTTATTGTGTGGAGCCCCCTTAACCCCCGGCTGTCATCGCTAGAGTGTCGCACCCACAGAGACCTGTCCATCAATTCGATATGCGATTTGCTCTAAGCACTATATGCGCCATGCCATGCCGATGCAAAGTCTGGGGCCGTGCATTGAATATTCAATTAAAAAGCGGCGTCGACTGCCGCCGACTGCCATGCAAAGTCATCAGAAAATGGTTTGGGGAAAACTATAGAGAAGATTTGAATGCTCTAGGATTAGCTACGAAAGGGGTTATGGGTATTTTATATTGATATTCACAAACTACACTTGGTAATTTCACCAGATAATTCCTTTATACCTTTTATAACCATTTAGAACCTTGAATTTTAAGATCATTGGGATTTATAAATTCTATAAAGATTTTTTAAAATATAGTTTTGAAGATATTGTTTAATTGGTATCTAAAAAAGCATTAAATTTTGATTTTTTAGTTTAACCCACGAAAAAAACCTGCTCTCCTTTGATTCGATTTTAGACAACAAATAAACCGATTAACTCGAAGAACAAAATATATTGTTATTATGCAATAAATATTTAATTATCATTAAGCCTTAATAGTTCTTCCTCGATAGCTTCCTGAATTTAATATTATACATATTTACCACACACATGTTCCGATAGAAATCAGTGATAAGCCCACGTGCCGGCACCTCCATGTAGGGTATCCCCAGCCGTATCCCCAGCCGATTCATTACCATATATAGCTCTTGGCGCTGTAGAAAAGTGGAGAAGAAAACGTGACTTGTCTGGCTCCCGTCTGCCGGCAGTCTAGTGGTCTGAAAACCGTTGCGAACTCAGTTTAATTGAAACGTTGGCCCGCGAACTTGACGCTGATTTGACTGGCGAATGTCGTTGTTGGGCCTCTATGGCCATGCCCATATCCCATATCCGTATCCTATGATTACTAACATTACTTACCCTGTGACCTACATCTATTTTGGACTGGGATAATGGCCAGAGGGACTGGGGATATACGGGGATATGTATATAGAGGAAAAAGGGTCTGGGGCGACAGAGACAAGCCCCAGCCATGTTGCGCTAAAATTTATGACTTTCATTTGTGTTTTTCTCGCACAAATCACGAATGCGCCACAACGACACCCGCAGCAAATAAAATAAATTGAAATGTGGGTCAATGTTTGCGTTGTTGTGGCTGTTTGGTTGTTTGGTTGTTGTTTTTCCCAAACAGGGCAAAGGGAGTGACCCAAATGACCCGTCAACAAACCACACAGAAACCTAAATGCGCATAGATGGCCGTAAATGCCATTTATTTTGCACGGAAAAAACCAGAGTCCTCCAAAACAATCGGATTTTATTGGTTATATGTACATACTCGTATATGCAAATGTGCGCGACAATAAAGGCCGCCGACAGAAAAGAAAAATATGTAAATATCAGCGAATATATATATTTTAAACCAATATTTAACTGTGTTCCGAATATCCAAACATCAAATGGACAATTGCCAAATTCAATTTCCTATCCGCAAAAACCATGCAACGTCGCCCTCCCATTGTTCGAATTTTGGCCATGTTGGCGATTTTGAATTTCATATAAATTTTGTGCTGTCGCTGGCCATTTTAATTTAATGCAAACATTTGTGCAACAAAGATTAATTATTAAGTGTATGTATGGATGTATGGCAGCAGATTTTATTGCTGCCAGCATTGCATTTTAATTGCTTTGCTTTATTTTCGTGAATATTTGTTATTGTTCTCAGCTGAGGTGAGCAGCTGTTAAGGTCTGACAGAGTGTGTGTATGTGTTTTGTTTATAAATATGTAAAGCTTTAAATGGCTGTTTACTTGCTCTTTTCCAAGTGTTTCCTTAAACTCTATTAATAGTGTTTACACAGGAAATATTATTTTAGTGTCTACTTTTTGATTGCCAATGATGGGGGGTTGCTTTAAATAATGAAGCATCATTATAAAGTGATTTAAAATTTATTTAAGCTAGGGATGATAGGAAATATGGATATAAAGATAAATCTTTATTTTATCGTTGCGATATATAAGCATTAAATGGGTATTATGTTTAATATATCAAACTGTTCTAAAAAAAAACCCATTATTGTTGAAAAAGGATAACAAACTAATTAAAACTATATCTTAAAATCGGTTTTAAAAATGCCCTACTCTATATAAATACATTCCTAATTCAAACATATTTTGTTGTATATTTTATAATGCTACTACTATTTTAAATTTATTTTTCAACATGGTTTTTCCCCATGTTTAAATCATAAAACAACCTGTATACCTACACCGCAAAGCCCCTTTAATTCACCAAGGATCCCTCCCAGAGCACAGCCTCAATCGGATGCTATGTATCATCATCACTTTACTAATTAGATTTGTGTTTCCACAATTCTACCTGCTCGGGATTTTCCCCCTCCTCCCCAAGGAATTTCCACACGCCCTCAACAAACACAACCACCGCAGTTCATTAGCCTCCATTAGAGCAGGAAAGGCGGCAACTACAATGAGGAAAATGAGGGGAAAAACTAAGGCCAGGCCGGGAGGGGGGAGGTGCGAAGAGGGGGGAATGGAAATTGCATTCACCGAGGAGCAGATAATCGTAAGACTGCTGCGGCACCATTCAATTACGAGCACCAAACCAAATCTCTGAATAGAAGGAGTGAAAAAAAAGGGTAACAGCATCGCCTCCGACTCAAAGAACATTTCCCAGAGCAAACCTCAGGCGAAGTTCAAAGTGGCTCTGGCGTTGGGAAAAAAAGAGATACGGATAAAAGTGTGGATAGATTAACAGACATTGCACTTGTTCCAGGGGGTTTAATGCCCGATAAAACCAGGGGGGATCCATCTCCCCCTAAACCATATTTACATGCTTATATAACCCCTTGAGAAAAAATGTATACCACAAACTGATAAGAAGCTGCAGCAGAAGCTTGAAGCCCGGAAAATGTTGACAATCATTAGGGGATAAAGTATTAAAGAGGGTTGGGCTCTAAGCTGATAATTTCAAGCTGTCCATATGCATCCCCTTATCAGACATCAATTGAAAGTTTTTCGTTGTTAATGAAATTACTTAAGCGAGAAATATCCGAAAACCCCAAGGAGATAATAACCGAAAGTGAAGAGGACTCGGGGAAAAATTAAAGTTCACAAAGCCAAGCCAATGAACCCCGAAATATATATAAAATCAAAGTCAATCGATTTTGACTTTAGCTTAAAAGTAAAGTGCCCGACGAAATTCTTGGCAAAACTTTTACAGCAAAAAACCGCTTTCAAAATTTTAATGCTGCTCCCTCAATCGTGAATTTTAAGCCCTTCAGCATTGGCGGCATCATCATTTATTCAGGGTCCCTCCCCCCTCCCTCACTGTCCTGGCCAAAAAGCCTGTCATGGCCCGATAAAATTATGAGAAAGTAAGAAATTAAATAAAGCACGAACGAAATCAATAAATTGCAATGTCTCAAAGGCGCAAAAAAGCCACAGAAAACTGCCATAAACTGGCATTAAATATACATGCCAAACACTTACGGGTATATGTCTATATATACATATATGTATGTGTTCGATATGTGAGTGATATTTACATCATTTAAGCGGGGAGAAGTTCAGAAAGCGAACATAAAAATGAAAAACGAGAATATAAATTCCCTTTCGAAAGACTGAGACAGAAAGGTGGCAAGAGGCGGGATTCTCGCATGTGAGGACATCATCATTTTCCAGGAATTACCCAACGAAGAAATATGAAATAATGTGCGCGGGGAATCTTTGAAATGAACAAACACAGAACAAGCAGCCGTCGAGTAACAAAATGAAAGAAGTAATTAATAACAAGAGGATGTTAAATGGATTGATGAAATTCTGGGAAATATTTTGGTTAAAGTGCTTAAGGTGAAATGGAAGTTAAAGAACTCAATTTCAAGTTAAGTTAAGAAATTAAAGACAGCAGACTTAGTTCTTGATTATAATGCTGCATATGATTTGGGTAACCAATCTACCTACTATTAAATATCATGAAAAACAGCAGCATAATTCACAAAGAACTTCTACTTAATTTCATTCACAGAATTCCATTCATTTTGATTTCTCAGTTGTAAATACAAACAAACCATTGAGAACGCTTGCTTTGAATTCTCCGATTTCTCTGGCACTCTTCTGTGGGCCCTCTGGAACCTGCTCCAAAGACCTTGTTTATATATTTTTTCCCCAACGAATTTATTTATTTTCAATCAATGTGGCAGCTTCTGCAATTGTGCAGGCATCTCCTTACATTGCACGGGGAAGCAACAACTCAAAGCGGAGCAAGTTTGTCGTCTCACTTTGCCACTTTTGAAGAAGGGGGGTGCCTTGGCTCCGGGAGGCTGTTTGGCGAGGAGCGCGTGCCGCTTGGAATATTTATGAGCTGCGTCCAGTGCCGGGACAGGCGTCTTTG
>JAEIIU010048108.1:0-55276 GCA_018874675.1 Drosophila baimaii | reverse complement strand
GGAAAAAAAAAAAGAAAGACGGGCTTGGAAATGGGATCGGGAAACTGAAGGCGGCGAAAGTCAAGTGAAGAAATTAATTTCCCAGCAAGTCATTAATATTACGTTTTCGCAGGCAAACCCAAAAAAGGTCATAATGAGACTGGGACTCGCAATTTAAATTGGACACAACTGGCGCGCACCTTCAATGATTTTGTATTATTATTATTTTTTTTTTGAACGAGCTTCCGTCCCTTTCACCATCATCTATCTCTTTATCCTTATCAAATGGCACTCTGATTTCCGGTTCCGCTTAAAATTTATGCTTTTTGTGCAGTTTGTTGTGTCTATGGGAGGGGGTTTTTGTTGGTTGCCAATGGTTCTGGTGGGACAAACGTGCAAAAAACCTTTTTGGCCATGCTCAATTGGCAGCCAAAACATAAATCTGATTTATCGAACAAAATTACAGCAATGGAAGGGTGGAAAGATGAAACAAATTTGTACTGTTTAGTAGAATTTTAAATGCCCTACGGAAGATGGAAATAAAAATACAAAGTAGTGGGAAAAAGTTAAATCAAGTTTCAAAAGGTTAGATAAATAAGAAGTGATAAAAATGTTTTTAAAATTAATAAGCTATAACATACTTTGGGTATCGCTAATTTTACTTGACTGATTTACATGTTTTTTAAACAAAATGTGTTTATGTATTTAAATGTATTTATAAATAGGAAATAAGGAAGTTTTTAGCTTTATAATAAAAGTAAAGTGAGGCTACTTTTATTATAAAGCTAAAAACTTCCTTATTTTCCCATTTATAAATACTTTTAAGATATAGTTTTCTCAGTAGCTTTTTGTATTATTTTTTTTGTCCAAGTATTTTTGGCAGCTTTTCAGCATTTCCTCCAGCCCAAAGTGCCCCATGAATTTCCCTACGCAAAATATAAGCAGCAAGCATAAACTATTTTATCGCCTTCGGCATTTGGCTTTAGTTGCCTTTGCAGCTGGTGTTTTTTTCTGTTTTTTTTTTTTTTTTTTTAGCTTCTCCACTTCTTACACCCCATCGATGCTTGGATTTCCGCTGCAATCGATAGCCGGGAAATTTATGGCCAGTGTTGCCTTACTAAATGAATTTATGGCGAGCGTTTAGCGCCAGCGTTTCGGTTTACGAGCTCCAGTTGCGCTGCACAAATAATATGCGTAGCGGGTTCGCCCTTCTTCCCCTTCCTCCTCATTTTCCACATTTCCCTCTTTCTGGCAAACACAACAACAACAACAAGACCGCAGAAAGTTGGCAACACTGAAAATTCATTTTCGGTTGCTGGCTGCACTCTTTTTCCTCGTCGTTTTGTGGTTTTGTTTTTTATATTTTTTTTTGTATTTCTGGGTGCTATGCTGACCAGGCCGAAACTTTTTGCGGCTACTGTTGCTCTCCCAAAAGCAGGCTTTAAACTTTGCCCCCGTTCTGAGTCCGCCTTCTAACTCCTTTCTGGCGCTTGGCATCCTTGGCGTTGCAGTTTAAAATTTGTTTTGCAAGCCGTTCATAAATTTGACACTTTTTGGCTGCCGCTCTGCGGCGGGCATGTGAGTGTCCCGGGCCTTCGGGTATGTCCAGGTCGAACAGGAGGAGGACAGGGGGCAGGATTGCAGGCCAGTTGGCAAGTATTTCTGTGGTTTTATCTCCATGCAAAGTAAACTTTTGGCGCTCGCTGTGGTTTTTCTGCAGCTCTTTGAATTGCAAAATAGTTGGTGGGGCGCTAAACTGGGTGGTGGTGGACCCAGGGGGTTAAGAGCGGTGGTGGCTCTGGCATTAATGTTGTCCTGGATTGTTGCGGTTTTCTTTGCCCAACAAGAATTCTGGCTAATTAATGGGAGTTTCAAGTAGGCTGCAGTTTTCGCGGTTTTCTCAACTAGCACTCCAAAACTTTTGTGATTTCCTAGAAGTGGAGAATTTGTTAACCATGTAAAAGTTTAATTTGCATTAAGCCGCATTTTTCGATATCCCCCATCAAAGGTAATGAAGTGATATGCCGGCCTCTCCTGACATATCTTTATCCCATTTCATACGGGATCCATCGACTGACAGCTGTCAGAAGGCAGACCTTCTCTCGCTCTCTCCGTCTCTCTCTTTCGCTCTTTGTCTGTCTGTCTCGCTCTCTTGTTATCTCGCCTCTACCCTATCAGTTTTCTCTTTGAATGCCGCCCCCCAAGTACCCACCGAACCCAAAACAAACATTCTCGACAGAAGGACATGCAAACCGACAGATAGACAGACATTCGTAGCAAGTGAAAGTCCCCTCGAATACCCCTCTATCCCCCCCTTCCCCACATAGGGTCCCATTAAATTGGGGGCGTGGTTGTCCATTGTTGGATGAGGTGAGGTCAACATGCGGCTCCACGTCAAAGGGTCACTCAGAAACCAATGGCAGTGAGGTGCACCAAACTTAATTCGAACACGGCTACAATGCACTGTGGAAAAATTGTATCTTCTTGAAGAAATATATTAAATTATTTGTTTTTTTCTATATTTTAGAATGTTTTCTTTTAATTTCTTATGGTAGAGAAGGTCTTTTAATTAATTTTAACAGTTTTACTTTCTCTTACTAGCTCTTTCTGAGTAAAACCAAAAGAGGAAATAGTATTAGATTATTTGTTAATATATTTTCTTTATAACATACTACATAATTTACTTATAATTTACATATAATTTATATAATCATACTTCCACCCACTGTACATTATGGGTTATTTTAAAGGGTGGCCTGTCAAAAGTGAGGGCCACACACGCAGGATGCCCACCAGCTGCATTGTGATGCAGGAGGTTCCTGTCCAGCAAAGGGGCCACCTTGTTGTTGTTGCTTCCCCTTTACTGCAGCTGACAAGCCGGAAAACTGATGGAAGGAGCGTTGTGTCGGACAAGCCCGAGGCACACTCCCACTCGCCAAACCCGCCGGGTGGCCGCATGTGTCTGTTTTGGGCGTGGTCAGCATTAACTTGCTTAATGACGGCAATGCAGGCAATTAAAAAGAAAAAAACGTAATTCCACATTACATTACGCAACACTCAGCGTTAATTTTAAATAAATAGAAACTAAAAGTGCTTTTTAAGCCTGAAACTATTAGCAGAACTATTTGAATTCATATAGAAGGTTAGGAAAACAATATGCCATATGTAAAACATCACTTTAGGATTATAATTAAGTGAGCAACTGTTCGCTTTCAATTTTAAAAGCTCCCCCTGGCAGAGTATAAAAACCCAACCAGAAATGACCAAAGAAAGAAACGCATGCGAATACGAAAAATACATATGTGAAAAATATATACATATATCTCCCTTACGGGTCATATCCCGACGACCGGCGATTCAAGGGCCCCGAAAGATCCGAGGTGGAACTGCTAAAGGTTGCCATCGTTCAGTCGGCTTAACATTTATAATTCATTCGCTGTTGGCCTTAAAGGACTTTAAGCTGCCTTTTTCGCAGCGCAGTCGGCTTGTTGGATTTTACGAGTACTGCTGCTGTTGCTGTTGCTGTTGCCGCTGCTGTTTGCTGGTGAATGAAAAATAAGGCACCTGGGAAATTTGCGTAAATGCTGAGGCAGGCAGAACCAACATAAATAACGTTAAATTCATTCAAAAAGCAAATTACACGTGTGTTAACGAAAGCGGCGAAGGTTGATTTAATTAAATTATAAATGCCAGCAGCCAGGGTCGCAAATGATTATTAAAGAGCGCAGGATTATTCTATAAAATGATTGGCGCCAATTTTGATGGATTTTATTATAATTTAGTTGTTTAAATTTGTAAACACCACACACAAGTTGCCATTTTCGGGCACAATATTTATGATGAAAAGCCACAAAGCATGCTTCCGAACAGCAGCTGCCAAATGCACATTAACCGCACCGACCGGCCACCAACTGAGCCACACATTTGCACCGCAGACGCCACACCGAGACAGAGATGGCCATAGGCCGTTAGAGAGAGACAGCGAGAGAGAGAGATTGCAACTGACGCTGGCGAAAAATATGTGCATTCATAATAAAAATTTATGAGACCAGCCTTAAAAGAAAAGTTGGCAAAAGTTGTGTGCAAAGAAGAAAAACTAGAAAGAGAAAGAGTATAGAAAATAGAAAGAGACAGACCCAAAGAGCGAGAGAGAGAGAGAAAGCGCGAGAAAGAGACACACACACACAGACAGATAGAAGTTGTAGCAAATTGCTTCGTAAAAACATCAACTTCATTGCCATTATAAAGTTCAACAAATACAATTTATATGCAACAAAACGCATCGAGGCAAAACAGGTAGCAGTTCAAAAAGAGACAGAGACAGCGAGGTAGAGCAAGAGAGAGAGAGAGAGAGAGATAGAGATAGAGAGTGGTAGCTGCTGCACATGATGAGTAAACAACAATTACCCCAGCAAACCAAAATATTTTCCTCTGCATTGTTGTGGGTGCACGTCCCAGTGTGTGTGTGTGTCTCTGTTATTTTTCGTTTGGATATTTTTCACTTCTCTCCTCGCGGCCACAAAAAAAACTTTTCTCAATGCAAAACTTTTCTTTCCGCTTTTCAGTTCAAAGCATTTTTTATCTGGCCAACTTTTAGTTTTGGGTATTCTATGCAAATAAATTTTAAAAAATAATTCCCCGCGTCACATGCGGCGTATGCGCAATTTGACACGCACACCCCGAAAGTATGCAGCACGAAATGGGGGAGAAAATTCATTTCAAACATTTTTCAAATCACTTCAACTGCGAGTTTCCATTTGGTGAGCAAAACTCCCTTTTTTCCACCTATTCGGAGAGTCCATTTTTCATGCAGCTAATAAATAAAAGCATTGGACTTTGATATGATATCAAGAGCACTGCTTCTACTCCAATTTCTGTGCACTGGGAGAAACAGGGGGAGGCCACTAACTCGTTCGATCTCATACAAAAATTTATGATATTTAGGGTAAAATATGCCTTAATACCATTTATAATTGAAGTACGAAGGCTTTAACTAAGTTTATAAATAGGTAAAAGATGCTTTAGATAGAATCTAATGCTAATTTCGAAACAAACTCTTATTTTAATCATATCTCAGCTTTAGCTTCCCGTATTAAGTAATTCATTTAAAATATAAGAAGTTAAACCTTGCGATAGCCTGATCTTTTAATTTTATTCCACCATTTAATGACTGAAATCCTTGTTAGCCATATTGCTTGGATTTTCTGTGCTGTGCACCCTTTCCTCCCCATCGAAATACCACTCGACTTGGGGAAATGGAATATGACAAACAGCAGCAGCAGACGGAGCAGAGCAAACCAGACGGGAATGGCCTGGGTTGGTAGAGGGAATCCCCCGAAGAGAGGCTGCAATATTTCAGCACTCAACTCGACAGCCAAGTGTCTGATGGTTGGGAACAGCGGGGGGCGCGGTGGAAGACTAGAAGCTCTCCTCGAGGGGCGTTTGAGTTTTTAATAAGCAGCCAGCGCGGCGTCAAATGCCAGAAGTTTGATGAAAGTGAAGGCAGCCTGGCAAAAGGGGAATCCCCTTTCGCTGCTTCCCTGGCGTTGCAGTTTTCAAAATTGAATAAACTTGACAAACGAGAGAGGCAGACAGCCCCCGTCACGAGAGGAGAGGCGGTAATATCAGAAAGGTGATAAATTCTTAGCGAACGTCACAGACTGAAGTGTCGTCGTCAACGTTTGGGCGGAAAAGCTGGGAAAATCGAGTCAAAAGGGAGCCCGGAAAAAACACAAATTTAATTGCAAGGCGCCAGGGCTTTGAGGGAGGCAAAAATACGGGAGTTTTTTACGGGTCAGGCGAAATTATTTTTGCAAATGCAATTTGACAAATGAGATAAAAACCCAGAAGCTGGACGGGTATTTAGTAATTTATCCGGGGCACCCGGAAAGCTCAGGGTGTCCCAGAGATTGGTCCAATTCAAAACGCAGTTAAAGAATATAAAAATCTGTAGGATTTATAATAATCCTTAAGTTATTAAAGACATTTCTTTGTTTTCGAGAAATAAATAATACAAACCTTGGCAATATTCGCTTCATCTTTACACAATCCTGAAGTTTATCACCAATTCCCCCAAGTGTCTGACCATTATCTTCGAGTGATTCTCTTTTCGCTGGAAGTCACCCAGAGCATTTCAATCAAATTGCATTAACTTTTAATGCTGGCCAATGGGCAGATTAGAATCTACCTGGCCGTAAAGCCATAGCCTTCGCATTAACGCCACATTCTTGTCAGGCTTTTCCAAAAGCGCCTCCCCCCCCCCGTAAAGCTTAAGCCGGGCCAACAACAACAAAACAACAACAATGGCTGGCCCATTCATAAGCCTCAAGGTTAAACCGCTAAAAATCATTGACCAACATCAAAGAGCCATTGTTTTCGGCCAAAAGCAAATGGGCCAGAAATGCTAAGCCCCCCAAATGAAAATGGGTATCGGAATGGGAATTGGAATCGAAGTGGGAATGGGAATGTGAATGAGAATGGACACAATGCCGACGAAGACGAAGATTTATGCCAATTGCTCTTGAGCACCTTATAGCACACCAAACATGTATAGTATATATGTACATATATATATCCTCAATGTGTGACTAATGAACAGGCCTCCGGCTCTGTGCCGTTGGCTCTGTCCGCTGGCCTTTTATTTAGCCATTTGGCCCACCCACATTTGCACAATTTACGATTTTTTTCGCTGCACGTACATATATATCTCTCCATATAGTTATATATATATATATATGTATATATTTTTGTATGTGCAAGAGCTATGGACGCAGCCAGCTCATTAATTTCGCTTAACTTCACAAATTGCCAATTGTGCGCATTGGTCAACATTTTTACTTCATTCCGTCTCGCTTCCAATTCGTGGTTGACTGGGCCTGGTTTTTCGGTTCTGGTTCTGGACCAGACCAGTGCAGACCAGGCCAGGCCAGGCCAGGCCAGGTTGATTTCCTCTTTACCTCCTATATGTCCATGTCCATGTCCGTGTCCGTGTCCAACAATTTCTTCTCTATTGTTCTCGCTGTCGTATTTATTGCCTTGAATGCCAATTTGTTTCATGTGGCCATTGTTCTGCACTTATGGGTCAAGGGTACCACGATTTGGCTACGGAGTTTGTCGAGTTTCGAGTAGAGATGAAAGATATGGAGTTAAGAGATTAAGGCTTGGAACTAAAACACAACTAAATTAAGTTTGGCAGAGGCAGGGCAGAGGGCAAAGTTTGTGGCCTTAAAATATAATAAAAAAAACCATATACATAGCAATATGACAATGTTAACTAGCAAATTGTGGGCTTAAATATTAATCTAGAAGTAAATACATTACTTTAAAATATTTTCTTTAAGGAATGTAATACACAAATTAATTGCTTTACATTTCCCCTTAAAGTTAGGGTATTCTAGAGACCCAAAAACCATCTCTTGTAATATTTTTTCATTCCTGTTGCTGCTGCTGTTAATATTGCTGTTGCTTTTGTTGCGCTCGGTGCCGTCTGCGTGCACATGAATTCTTAGTTTATGAACTTCTGTTGGGCCCCACAATTTGTGTGGCACCAACTTCTCGTTAATGTTCCACTGGCATGTTACCTCAATCTGTGTTCGCTTCCCTCTCCACTATTCCCAGACGTCTTTGGACAATAAAAATGGTGACAAATTGTCATCAAACACAGCCCAAATGGAGGCTTTATTAATGTGAGCGACTTTTATGGTTGCGGCCCCGGTGGCGTATGCGTAATGTGAGTGATGATATGGCCAGAAAGGTACCGAGTATGGTTGTTGGGGGAATCATGAACATGAACGTCTCTTCACCTAAACAAAACGAACATAATACGAAGTCATCAATTAGCATAACTAAAGTTTTGCCAACCTTGTTTTCATTTGCAGGATGTTGAGAGCATTTACTCACGCAACTACATAACCGGAAAGCTAACCCAGAAGAAGGAGGAGCAGCTGGGAACCCCAGAGGCGGCGCTTCGAGCGAGACGGCTGCAGGCCCAAAAGCAGAAGCGAGAGAGAGGTAAGTCGACCCCAAGGGGCTCTAAGGACACAGAGAGAGAGATGTAAGCTAACCCTGGGAATTTGCCTTTGTTCTCAGCCCTAGCCCATGCCCACATGAACCAGGTGCTGAAGGAGGCCACCTGTCGAGTGCCCCAGAAGCGGTGCCAGCTGGTCCAGCAGGATCCCTCCAAGATCTACACGCCCCACTGCACCATTCTGCACCGCTGCAGCGAGGACAGCGGCTGTTGCCCGAGCAGAACCCAAATATGCGCCGCCAAGAGCACCCACAACGTTGAGCTGCATTTCTTTGTGAGTACTACTTGAGATATTAAGGGGTTTTACAAAGATTAGAGGAAATTTAATAATGAAAGGGAAGCTCTTAAGTTGACCAGTGAAAATTAACTGTTGAGGGACTGACTAACTAACGTTGACAAGAAGTAATCCTTTGAGAAATAAGTATTTGGAAAGGGAAATCCTTCCACAACTAAGCCTTTACTTATGGCTTTACCTATCAATAACTCAACTGTTCTCTTGCATTTTTAAATTATTGTCACTTCTGAATATATCTCTTAAATAGAGCTGGGAAAATAAGATTCTCAGTATATCGACTTAATTCAATTTTTACCAAAAAAATCGATTTTTTCGATCTCCTGGAAAAACAAATTGATTAATTACTTTATTAATATTAATTAATTTTTACATAACAACATTAAAGTCCTATAACCCATTAGTATTGACCATTATTCACCAGTTAACACATTTTATTAATTATTAAAACGATACATATACCAATTCCTTCAAAATCGTATCGTTTACCGAAACCCAAATAATCGATAATATCGATGTTAAAATTGATATTTTCCCAGGTCAATATTAATAAGAACAGGAATAAAAGTAAATTTCGGAATTGCCTATTAATTTTCTTGTAGAATTTTAATGTTACAAAAAGATTTCGCATAAATATTCTTTCCCTACGGCAAGAATATGTTACATAGGCAATTTTTAAAAAATGAATTAATGAATTAATTTGTAAATCAATTAATTATTCAATAAACATTTTGTGTAGATAATATCACAGCACTACTTTCAAGCCCAACTGGGTTCTGTCACAACACGCACTAATTAAATAAGTTAACAACTTTCCTAGGTGACCCCTTTATATTAGATTGCTTTCCTATTAACTCCTGAGGTTTGGCCACGCCCTTGCCCCCATCTTCCGATGGTTTTCATTCAATGTTGCGCTTGGGTGCAGCAGCAGCAGCAAAAAACAACAACAATAGCAAATAAAAAGCAATTTTCATTCTGACGTGAGCGCATTCATTGTGTTTAGGTTTTTGGTGTTTTTGAAAGCGAACGTGCGCGCTTGTGCCTTCCAAGTGCTGATGTCTCCGTCTCTTTCGGCGCGAGTCTGTCTGTCTTTGTTGCTCTCCCTGCCACATGATCCTACCGTCGACGGTAATTGTCGTTGTTTTTGCTTTTATTTTATTCTCATTGTCGGTGTTGTGGGCGTAGGTCATGCTTGAGGGCGCCATATTGCAACATAATTATATCGTTTCACCTTTATTTTCATTTCAATTTTTGTTATTTTTGTTTTTTTTTGTTCCTGAGTACTTATTTTTCTCTCGGCTGTGGGCTCTCGGCTGAAATGACTTTTTAATGACGCAATGATAATTCAATTTGTTTGGTGATTTATGCTCCATGATATGATTATTGCTGCCGTTGCCGTAGCCGTTGCCTTCATTGTTCTGGCTGTCTTTTTGTTATATAACGAGCTTTCAATACATGTTGAAATCGAGAATGTAATTAAGCATTTGTGCCTGGCTCCAACAAGGAGGAAACTCGTTTTGTTTAAGTTTAATATGTTACAGATTGCACTGTTGACGTGGTGATGGATGGTGGCTAATTAAATGGGAAAAGAGTTGAGTTGAGTAGCAAAAATATCAGAGTTTGGGGGTGATGGAGCCTTAAGTTAAACTCAGGATAAGTTACGGTTGAAAAAATAAGAACAAGGAACGTATTTATTAGGTAGAAGAATTCGGGATATATGATTAGAAGTTAAGAGAAATCAGAAATAAATTCAAACGAATTCTTTTTGTTATTAATTACATGTTAATAATAATAATTAATATCTTAAAACATCATTTAGTTGCAAATTTAAATATTGTAATCTTACAAATCTGATTAAGAATCTTTAAGTTAATTTATTCTCTTAATTTAAGACCTCTACCTCTTTACCTTCTTTATTATAAAATTAATATTTCCCTTGACTTCGCCATAAATACCTGATGTCCCTGTTAAAAATATTTTCTCATTTTCAAAGATAATAATATATTTTTAGAGCTATTAACTTTCTCTGTGGAAGGTAAACATAAGCTTCTTGTGACCCCCTTCACTGCTCTTTGTAATTTGTTCCTGCGCATCCTATTACTTTCGAAGCCTGCATTCGCTCAGTTTTCCATTATGAGTGACTTCATAAGGGGCTGATTTTTCTCCCACTTTTCCTTCTTGGCTCAACTTTCATAAATTTCCTTTTTGCAACTGCAATTTTTTTTTATTTTTTATTAGAGACCTTCGCGCGCAGGGGAAACTCAGGACTCGGCGGAGCTCATAACTCTGAGCTCCGAGGATGGCTTTTAATTTTCAAATATTTATGCTGCGCTTGCCGCAAAAAGTTTCCACTTGCAAGATTTATGCACACACGCACACACACACACTGGCTTCGAGGAGGGCACAAAATTCCGAAGCAAACAAAACCGCAAAATGCTTAAGAACAAGACAAACACGCCCACACACACACATATGGCCCATTATATGGGGCGCGGGCTTGAGGGGGTTAAGTTAACTCCCCCTCCCCCCGCCCTGCTTAATTATCCAATAAAACTTGGGGGCAAAACCACACAAATTATTGTTGGGCAATTTAACATTTTCGGCACTGGAGCCCAAAAACCTGTAAGATAAACTTGATAGATAATCGGATGGGAGCCTGGGACGACGGGCCCCTTGAAATTAATGGCAAAGTTACGAGGGCCAAGATTAGCCATCGGAAAATCTTGTGAAAGTCCTAGCCAATAGAGGGCAACATAAAGTATTAAGTTAAATATATATATGCAACAGATTAAAGAGTTCGTAATAAAGTTATGGGCAAATTTAATATGCGGTTGTTTGAGCTAAAGTTTGGCTGGGAATTTCGGCTTCGTTTTGTTTACAGATGTGTGAAAATTCATAAAGTTACGAAAACTTATAAAATCAAACAGGGGGTATTGGAAATATATACAAAGAATGCAGATTATGGGGCTTGCAGTGGGTATACATTTAATGGTAGTTGGGTTGAATATATAGTTACCTAAATATGTTGAAGTTTATTTATTTGAACAGGATCGCTCACAACTTGTTAGCGCAAAATAAATAAAAAGTAATAGCATTCTATAGAATTTTCCCTAGAACATATTGACTAAATATAGTATATACTTGCCTGATTTTTAAAGAAATTTGTTGTAACCAGTATGTCTAACTAAAGCTTGCACTTCTCTGCTCTGTTCTATAGTTCCATAGTGAAAAGTTCTTAAGGAAATAGCCTCCATGGAAAAATTTACATGTTAAAATCTTGGCTTACTAAAATTTCACTTTAAAGCCGAATTTAATATGCAAATAGTTTCGTTCTCTCCCTCTCTTTCTGTGTGTGTCATTTTCTGGGAAATCCCCAAAATAAACTTATTCGTTTTTGGGCTAGAGCAAGAGCAAACTCCATGACAAGCTCCATGGAATCCGCCGGCAGCAAAGTGTATGGCCCCCAGGAACTTTTGTGTCCATCATCCTGGCTCTACTCTCTCACTCTTCCCTTTTCCTTTTCACCCACTTTCCATCCCCCTCCCCTGTTGCCCCATCCCAGCCAGACTTAGGGCACAAAAAATATTTGTGGCCAGGAAACTGAAGCTGAAGCTATATGTCCAAAACTGTTGGCAGTCTAAGGCTTAAGCGCGCACATGTGCATATGTATATGGGGGCAAAAAATACAAGCCACTAAGGAGCATGAAGAAGAAAAAGAAGAAGATTCTGCAGAAGAAGGAGAATCTGAAGAGAGAGGAGCCAGTAGAAGGAGAAGAAGAATGTGAAGGAGCAGCATTTGCCAGGAGGAAGCAACTCAGCGGTTTGTCATTGAGAGGTGTCAAGTGGCAGGCAAACACACGCCAACACACACACTCAGCTGGAGATAGTGCACTGCAAAAAAAATACAATTAAATATATAAGAGTTTCATGAAGACTTAAACTTAATTTAAAAGTGAAATTTTTTATTTATATTATTTGTTTACTATTTTTTATAATTTTATTTTATTATTACTTTAATATGTAACTTCCATTTTAATCAGTATAGTTTTTTGTCATATTTCCCTGATGCTTTCCCTCACTGTAGACCTGGTCACAAGGTGGCGGGGGTGTTGGAACCTTAAGGAGCGATAACCAGGCTGAGGATGCAACCAACAAGAGCACCAACCGCCACATAACGCAAAAAAAAGAAGCGTAAACATTTTAACAAAACATAATTTATGTTGCGCAAATTTTGCATTTGGTGTAAGGTTTTTTTTTTTTTTGAGGGCGGAGGATGTGGAGACGGAAGATGGGGTCGTTCTGCATTGTGCAAGTCTGGGGAAAGGACATTGAACTCCCTCGCAAAACTCCAGCACATGTTGTAAGCGCTGCGAGATTTATGAGTCAGGTCTCCTCTCCTTTCTTCGTCGCCTGGATTCTCTTTCCTGGGTTCACTGCCCTCCACTTTCACCCGAGAGTCAAAGAGGAGCTAGCAGGAGGTAAAACTCAAGGGGGGGCGGGAGACGGGAGGCGGCAGCTAGAGCTGAAATCAAAGGCCTCCTAAACGTGAAAGCCAACGCCCACGAGCAGCAATAATAAAAACACACACACACCCAGCTAAAGTTTTGCTTGTTTAGCAAACCGAAGCCAAAGTAAAAGTCAATTGGCTGACAGGCAAATGGCCAACTCCTCATCTATATATACATACATATATAGAGCTACAACTCTACATATATCCTCTATATATATATATAGAGAAAAAACAGCTTGAGATATAGGGAGTTGCTTTTCTAGATCAAAAGGAGTTTTAACAAGAAACTAAAGGGTATAAAAAGACATGAAATATTAGGAAAAATGTATATAATTGATTATTATTATATAGAAAATATAATCTATTGCGCAGTCTTGTTTTTATAAGCCCCATAAACTATATATTTCTTACTGTGCACTCCCATCTAGAGACCAGAGCGAACCGAAGTTCGGTGATTTAATTAATTTGCCACAAAATGTGGCCAGCTCGAGGCGTGTGCATAATAAGCTTGGGATGAGTTAAACAAAGCAGGGAAAGCCTGAGCCTGGGCGGTAAATGGGGGAAAGCCGACGGAGAAGGAGAAGTAGTTTAAGGACCCCTCCTTTCGTGACACATCCGCCTCCGCCAGTTTTGGAGCTGGCTGCGTAATGCAATTTTCCCAAGCTCAAATCTCCGGGCCAGTCTGCGGGACATCCACACGTGTGTTCAGAGGACGGTGGTGGCTTGTTGGAATGGGTGGAAAAAGCCAAGGAAAATGCAAATTGCGAGCACGTAAACAGGTGGAAACAGGTGCAGGAGGTAAGCAGCAGCAGCAGTATTCCACACAGCAGTTAAGGGAAAGCTTCCCTAATGCAATGCGCTGATGTGCTAGCGCCATGAAATGGATGAGAAATGGTCCCAAACTGCACCTACCACTTACCATGCTGTGAAAATATGTGCAATTCATTTTTAATTCAACTTTCCCATTTTAAATTTGAATCTATTATAATAAAATATGTTAATTAGTTTCAAATTTTATTATAAGTGTATTTCTACTAGTGATATCTTTATTTTATTCGTATATTTTGTACTAAAGTATATATTTCTCTAACTGTATAACCATTCTTTATGACCTTTTTATCTCTCAAAACACCTAAGCTATCTCTCTTCTGAAGTATCCCTGCTAGCTGAAACTTTATCAGCCATGTTGATGACAGTTGCCTGTTTGTGCATTCTTTGGATTTATGCAGAACTAACATGTTGGGAAGAACTGAAGCTCAAATAAAGGGAAGTGGATGTGCGTAGACAGCTGGTGAAACTATATAAACTCTTTGCTAATTTACTGAAGTTCATAACTTCTCTAGAATTCATTTGCCAAAGGTGGAAAGTTCGCTAAGAAAATAAGTACCTAAATTTAGTCAGGTGAAATGAATGCTTTGAGGCAAGGAAAATTGCAAAGCAATATTAATCTGTAACTCAATAATTTCTCTAGGGGAAAGCTTCTAAAATGTACTATATAAAATAAAGCATAAGAGTTCTATAATTTATATTTCAAAGATAGCAGCTTGAAAAATGCTATGCACAACCCACAGATAAATTCATTTTCCAAAACAACATTTGTAGCATTTTTAGGACAATAACTCATTTGAAATTCCTCCTCAAGAGTTGGTCAAAATCTTCATGTTTACAAATTCTCCAAACTACTTTTATTTTCGTCTCAATTAAGCTCTCGACCCGTCCGGACCATTGTTTTTTTGACAAAACAAAACAAACTCTGGAGGCCTGTGGAAAATTCATGAAAATTTAGGAAAAACATTTTATGCTTACACACCACTGAGCTGACTTAATCGCACCTCTTCTCCTTGGGAAAAACCCCTGGCAAGCCGAGCAATAACTGACTAATTGCTCGGTTCGCACACACACACACCGGACACACACGCACCTTCCCCAGAGAAATGGGGGCAAAAAATGGGGTTTACGAATGCATTTGCATGCATAAAACCCCCCAACCTCAATTAGAGAGGCCATCTTGGAAAGTAAACCACCCGACATTCAACCACCCCTCTCAAAACACTCATAAACAATATGGTTATATATCAGGATACACTGCAATTCTTATAGATGGAATATATTTTGATTTTTTTTAATTTTAAATTAATTGTTTTTTTTTTTGAGGGGGCTGTATATCCAGAATAACAATCTATATCCTAAATTAACAAAAATATAACGCTTAATATAAAATCGAAAAAATCGTAAAGTTTGGTATAACGAAATTTGAAATATCGAAAAATATCGAAAATATTATTAAAACACTACTACAGCTTATAAGAATTGCAAGCCAAATATTTATAAAATATATTATCGACTTATCACAAATATGTATGTATATCGCAATGTTAAAATATCGACATATTTATCGTCTTTGCCTAAAAAATCGATAAAGTATTTATACATCAATATTCTAAACCATCCCATCCCTAATGTTGTTATTATTAAAGGCTTGTTGTTTTTTCTTAAACTTGAAATTGTTATCTAGATAGATATGTGCTTACTAAAAATATCTAGGAAAAACCTTAATCATTTTGAGCCGAAGAGAAAAGCTCATTTTTTCCTATTTAAATTGAGATTTTCTTGATTCCACTTTCTATAAATAAAATAGTTCGAAGCAAAAGTTGCCAAATTATTGATCTCTCTTATTTCCTAGTGTATAGGCTGAGGGATTTGCATATTTACTGAACGGCAGGAACAGGAGAAGCACTTTAGTGCAATTTTTTTCACAAATGCGGTTTGGGTAAAGTGGAATGAGGGGACTTTGTGTAAAGTAAAGTAACAACGGCAGCACTTGGCACTTCCGTTTCCGGCAATTATTGTTGTGCTCTTAGTGAGAAAAAGCCCCGTCCTGGTTCTCAAGGAATTTCGTTCGGTGCCTCAGCATGCACGTAACCCCCTCTCCTTAAACTTTCAGGTGAGGGGTGGGCTCGAGAAAACTTTTTCAATTCACTGCATTCCGTGGTCGAGTTGCATTTGCATTAGCATTGGCCAAAAAAAAACCACACCACAGACTGAAAAAACCACACAACACTAGAGCAGCAGTGAAGCGAACTAAAAACTCAATTTGCAGCATTTTCATAAATACCCGAGAAACAGGATTTTTCCTCAACGAATTGTACCCTTTTTTAGTGCCTTGTCAACTTATTGGGTTTGTTAGTTGTTTCCGCTTTGATGCGTCCAATCAAAATTCAAATGCTTCACAGAACTCTTGCAATTTGCAAGGGATTTTTTGTGTGGCACATTGCCTTGCTTGTCCTGTTTTATTCTCACTTTTCCCCGATTTTCCAAATTGATGATTCTCCGATTTCCAGCTCCTTGCTAGACAAAGATCTCTGAACTGGATGAGTGAGTGAGTGGCCAGGGCTTGATTAATAACCAACTTGTTATTTTAATTAAACGAATTCAACTTAATTTATGCAATTCATACGCATTTCATCATTTTGCACTTGTCATGCAACAAAACACACACAAATTCCAAGGGGGCTACCACAGAGGGGATCGGAGGGGGTCGGAGTAAAATGTGGACCACAGACCAGCCACCGAAGAGTGGCGACATGCGGGGTTTGGTGAGGCGGACAGAAACCATGGGTCCAATCCAATCCAATCCCAGGCATCAGCAGCTGTAGAAGTTTTGTGGTCTGTTAATGGCTTCGGTCAGTGGCGTCCCGGCATGGTAAAAGGGGGGTCTAGCAAGTTTTTACTCTTGATTGAAGATAAAAAAGATGTATAAATCTAGTATGTATAATATATCCTGTCTTGCAATAGAATTTACAATTACAACACAGACTTCAACAAAAGACAATCAATCAAATATATGAAAATCCCCCTTTAAAAACTCCCCCAATCCAAACTAAGCCCCTGTGTGCTGACGACTGACAACTCATTTAAGAATTACAAGAGCTATAGCTATGTATAACCGACCGACAACGAGCCATGGCAACAATGACAACAAGTTTGATGAGCAGTCAGCTTAGGAAACTGTCAACTCCCTTGCTGCCAGATATACTACGAAGACATCTATATATATGTATATGTGTATTCTATATGCAAACGAGCCAGGGGGCTCGGGGGTTCAGGGGTCGAAATTATGCAAGCTCGACATGCAAATAGTTGGACGGCATAATTAAGCTGCCCGGGATGTGTGCGATGATATCTCTGGCAATTAACTAAGTATGGCATTTCATTTACGGATTTCCCATTTCCCATTTCCCGGACTCCCGAATTGGCCCGCAGGTGAAAAGCACCAAGCACCGCAGCATCATCGAGAAGCGGACATTTGTGAACCACACGGAGTGCCACTGCATCGAGCGGTCCAGTTACAACGAGGACACGGCCATGGCCAACTACGGCCCATCGGCGGTGCGGGCCACCATATTGAGCTGCACCTGTCCGCGCAGCTTCGAGAAAATCCTGCAGGACGACGGCCAGTGCAGGTGCGACTGCAGCTCCGGCAACTACGACTGCGACTGGCTGAAGCGGGGCAACGAGCACTTCGACATGAACAATCGCAAGTGAGTGGCAAATAAATCGTGTGCTTATGCCTGATTTTCACCTCCCCATCAACCTCTTTTTCGTGTTTCCCGAAAACAGGTGCATTCAGCAAGGTCGCTGCAAGCCGCCCACATGTGAGTACGGCCTCTATATGGAGAAGCACGGTCGCTGTCCCAAGCAGCACGAACAGCCCGTCTACAATGCCATGTCGTAAGCGATAAGTCCCCGGAATCTGAGGAGCGAGCGGAACCAGGAAAAGTATTATTCAGTCAAGTGGCTAACCCAAGGCCAGACAAGTAGAGGGGAGATGGGGGAATCTCTTCCCGCCTGAGGACTAGAGTAAAAAGCAGGATGAGAGACGTGAATTTAGTTGCATATCCTATACAAAACAATACGAAAATAAAACGAAAACAAATCTATTTATACACTAGGTTGGGTCAATCAGTAGAATGCGAATAAAAACGCAAGAATTCAATGACAAACTTTGAAATATTCTAAGAACTTCAATAAGAAGGAGGTTTAAAATCACTTAAAAAATAATTCTCAAAGTATGCTAGGCAAAATCACGATTTTAGAGCATACTTTCAGGCAGCTTTTGATGAGATTTCTATGAAAAATAAATAGCTTAATAAGTACTTTAGAAATTTAAAGTGAAAAAATGGCAAGCAAAGGAAAATATTTTCCATTTCATTAGTTTAAAGCCTTTAAAGCCTTTAAAGCTTCTAATGTTCTATCGAAACCTTAAGCCATGCCGCTTGCATAAAGCAAGGAAGTGAATATAAAGCAAACCTTTTAGAAACTGCCCAAAGATTTAATACTTTTCGCATCTTTATTTTGCTAAATAAATGGATAGACCCATCCAACCATACACACATACGAATTAAATGTATATCAGCTGATTGTGTATTAGATGTTTTAAGACCTCAATTCGAAAAGTTTTCTCCAAATAGTTCTAAAACATCAACACAAAACGAACAAATCTATTATCTTTAGCAACAAGAAATAAGACTTTTTTGCGCATGTTTTATCCCAATAGGAAAGCCACACATTAAACCATAAGAAAAACCGTAGCATTGTTCATGAATGTTTCAATAACGAAAATCCACACGTAAGCCACACTTAGAATGCATAAATAGAAATAAACCCAAAAGAGTTATGTGTATTTTATGCGTATGCAAAATGAAATTCCAAATATATAAATTGACTGCGTTTTTAGTTTTAATTAACTAATGTTATGTTATTTAATTATAATAAACACACACGAAGAAAAACGAAAAGAAATCATTAAAATTACAACTAAAGTATATAAATTACATATACATAAATGAGCATATATATTATTCATGTTATTTAAGCTAAGTTTTAACACAACAAACAAACAAAACGAACCCTCAAAAGAACACAACACACAACATGAACAAAATTAAATTTTCATATTTAATTTCTAGTCAAATTGTAATATTATTTGTCAATGGCCAGCCCCGCAAGATAGTGCTGCTTTAAGTGTGTGTTTTGATTAAATACATATTCCGACATTCAACTCAACATTAAGGCAAAAGGCATTTAACGCGGATACAAGAGAATATATATATATATAGAAACTAACACGTAAATATAGCAAGATGATAAATGTATAAACCATATGAATGTGAACTAGCCCACACAAACTCTCTTGCTTATTTCCAGCATTTTGATAGTGAAAAACTAAACTAAAGTAAGAATATCTTCAATTTCATAGGAAGTTGGGAGAGAAAACGATTTTAAAAGCAATTTTTAATTTTCATTCGCTTTGTGCACCACTTTATGTTTAAGTTTATCGACATAGTTCCGACACCAAGCACTGTATATATATATTTTACTATAGATAAAAACCTAAATTTAAGCGGCACTAAAAATCAAACCATTTGGCACGAATTATGGCGAAATTTATTTGGGCCACCGAGAAATAACTCCCAGATTGCATACATTGCGAGCATTTGCATATTAATGACATTTCCCTGCTGGCAATCGGCGAGCTCAATTATTAATTTAGAACGGAATTTGGGAGTTTAATTATTGTGAATTTATTCACCATTTAGCCAGATACCGTAAGCCGTTTAATGTCCTGCCCCTCCCAGCTCTTTTTCGTGCGCGTAATTATTTACCCTACTGTATCGATTGTTTGCCATAATTTACGGGCAATCTATTTGCTCAACTTAAAATATTTATTAAAATTCGCACCGCGCACCCAGACAAGCGCAAATACATACACGCATCTATAGAATACACAATCTCAATGCGACGTTGAATATTTCAATAAATCTGTGTAATTGTTTATAGAAGCTACCACAAATTACCAAGCGAAATATATATATACACATATATATATATACGAAACGTAAAACATTTCAAAATGATTTTATTTACAACTTTTAGCATAAATTTTAATGTATAATAAAGCGAATAAGCAAACGTTAAGCAGAAAAATGAAAAACCCATACTAATAAAAATGAACATATTATTACTATGCAAAAATCCAAATAAATATGACAGTGAAAAAAAATAATAGGCGAACAATGGGTTTTTAATGATTTGTGGCATTGAAGGTGGTTTCTGTTCGGGGTGTGGTAAGTGGGCTTAATTAGCAGGCCGGCGCTAAAGGAGTCTGGCCTAATGATTTCCAATCAGCGAAAGTCCGACAGGGGAAAGCGAAATGTACTGCTAATGAGTTGCGGAGAAAATCGCACATAGAAAATACAGGGAAGGGGAATATTGCATCATATCTATGTATCTTAAAGATGTATTTATTAGTGGGCCATGCTCCCTATTAATTACAAAATTTCAGCCTTTAATTAAGCAGCTGTTTTTGGGCTTTAGAAAACTTTTCGATTACAACCTGCAGAGCAATTTCAGCAGCCAATTTCGTGCTAATGACAGTGTCTAAGCTGGAAAGTTGGTACTAATGAAAATGCATAACAAATAGTAGCTGTGGCTCGACCTTTGACCCATTTGCCACCCATTCGCCGCCGCCACCGCCCACCTGCACACAGATGTGTGTAGTAGCAGTTGTAAGAGGCGCACAGCGGGATGGGTGCTGGCCACATTATGATCTAAAATTTATAGAATTTATAAGCAGAGTGCACCCCGAAGGGTTAACGACGATGATAGCGCCACCTGGCGGCGCATGAGGCAAACGCAACGGAGATAAGCTCATCCCGTGTGGGGAGTGTGTAGTCTTGGCTATTTTCGAGCTAGTGCTAGCTATTTTTGCTAAGAAAGGTTGAAAGGTAAGTAAAGTAGCGGCAAAATATTTTAAAATTATAATTATTACTATTATTCTATAAACATATTTATTTTATTTATCTTTAAGGAACTTAATCATATAAGGGGCGATCCATATATTACGTAATAAAGAGTTGAACAATATCAATATCCCTAATATTACGTAATCATACCTATAATTTTAATAAAAGAAATATACATATATTAAAAACTATTTTTCTTAAATATATTTTAATATACATGTAATGATTACTATATCATTGTCCAAGACCCTAAAATTTCAAACTTATTTAATTATCTGAAACCCTCACTAACATGGGTATGGGATTATGTAATATGTATATGGACAGCCCCTAAAGTATACATATGTATGTAAGAATTAACTCGTTGAAAATGGCTAATATTTTGTTAATAAGATCCTATAAGCAACTAAGATTAATAATACATCAATGTATTCAAAGAATAATAATATATTACAATGAATTAATTAATAAATAAACAGCCTTTAAATTTTTTTTTTAGTTAAGCTAACATTCCTGTCCATCAACCAATATTTCTAGCCTTTTCTTGTCAACCCAAAACAGCATCACTGCGCAAGTGAGTGGAAAGTGTGTGCCAAAGCAAGAAGAAGCTAAATGCAATCAATTAAAACTGCAATAAAACAGGCGCTAGCAGATAATTCCCGAGTCGCGACTTTAAAAGAGGATTCTACTTCCAAGGATCCCCAACCAGTGCACCTTCCATCGATTTCTGCCGGTCAAGTGAAATCACATGGAAAGGCAAACAAAGCAGCAGCGCCACAAAAACAAAAAAACAAAAAAATAGCAAATTTTTCCAGCCAGCAACAAGCGAGAGGCGGACAAGTGGGCGTGGCTGGGGAAAACATGCAGCGGCCAACAGCGGAAAGGAAAAGGATCAGGCGAAAAGCACGGGCGAGGCTCACAAATTAAAACCGCACACGGAAAAAGGATGCAAGTGTTTGGGGTGGGTGGGTGTAGGTGGAGAGTGCAGAGAGAGAGGGAGAGAAAGGAGCTGCCATGATATGCCTGCATAATTAATTCCCGCCACACACATACACACAGACACACAGTCACTCCCAGGCAGACTGGGGAATTTTCAAGTGGGCGACATCTCTCCTTTTTCCCAACAGGAATTGCCGACAAACGGCAAATGCCGCAGCGCTTAAATGGAAACACACTCACTCCCCACCACACCCGCAGATGCACTCACCCACACATACACACACACACACACACACACACACACACACATACGCACAACAGACAGGTGAAGTTTACATTAAGAGGCGTCACGGGGTTTGAGTCCCCGCTAAATTGCATTTAATTTTCTGCTGAAAACATTCAAAGCGATATAATCTAGGAAAATGATTGTATGTCCCCGCCAGAGAAGGGAAATTGCAACCTAAATATGTAGGTATCTCTAAACATTTATATGGGTGTATGTTAATATATGCAAAATAAATAAATCAGTTGAAACTAAAACCAGATAAGACTAATTAAGCTTCATAGGTTGGCAATTTAAATAAACTGTTTACTATTCAAAATATATGCTATATATATACTATTCTCCTAGAAATAAATGACAAATGATATGAGGATGGATGTATCTACTTTCTGCATAAGTATTTACCCCTGGTAAATGGCTAACAACATTTTTTGAACTCATTTCCCGTATAAATACATGCACCACTGCGTTAGGGGATTATTTATGAATGCTTAAATAATTTATATAGCCTCCATTTTTATTGCTTTGTATTTTTCCTTGCCTAACGAAAATGTGCAAACATTTACGCAGAATTAAGCATTAATGCAATTTACTATTTTTGCTTGTACGGACGCCGATTTTAATTGCATGGAAAAATATCTATGCGAAAATGTTGCATAAACTGAAACTAATTTTGAGTATTATTTTTCAGCAAGTTTCAGTGAATGGCCATCAATTTTTGTTGTTTTCGGTGAAGTTTCTATTTTTGGGATAATTTAACCATAGTCATAGAAAATTAATTATGTGAACTTCCTGGCATATAATGTGTTTAAATAAATTACTTAATTTATAATGCAGACAGTTTAAGTTACAAAATGCCTTGCCCTAATTTAATAAATATTTAAAATAATTTTAGTTGTATTACGAAAGGACTTTAGACTGTACACAAAATAAAGCTAACCATTTTTTTGGTTATAAATAAAGCCTTAATTATGGGATTTTATTAATACAAAAAGCCTTCCACCAATTAGTTTAATTACGGCATCTCACACATCCCCTAACTGCCACACGGAAAAATCACTCCCCACACTTTCGCATTCAAGCGGGAAACTCTAACGTGCCACACTGGGAACTCGACCTTGACTGGAGCCAGTCCCAAGTGGGTAGTGCGTGTGTGCGAGTGTAGATCGTGCTGGGTTATTCAAGATTGACCTTTAGGCCCATAAATACCATCGACCCCAATGCCCAGGCACGCTCCACACATCAAAAGGCGCACGCTCTCAGCCATTTAAAATATATACATATATGCAAGTAGGAGAAAAAGGAGGCTGGCTCCATAAGGGCCCGCGATTATCCTCGCAACTCCTCGAAAGCCATTGATGTCAAAGGCGGGCAAAGGCGGTGGGAAGGTCGTAAAAAATATTTACACATGCACCAGTGCTCCGCAGATACAAATGTATCTTGATAGCAGGCATTATGATGGCCTGCTCGCATGTGGGGCACACGAACGGAAACCGAGAACGAGGTAAATTTCAGGGGATTTCCAGAAGTGGAAAAAGGAAAAAAGCAAACGAAACGAGTCAGAGATAAAAAAAAAAACACCAAAGAACATTGAACGCATTTCATTTAAAATAAGCAGTAAACTACAGCCAGGGAAAAAGGAGAGTGCAGCAGATAAGAGATGGGTAAGGAAAACAACAAACACTGGCATTCCATTTAGTATTTCCCTGACTTATAAACAACTCCCAATGTTTTGAGATGATGTACCAACATTTTGGCTGCCGTGTGGACTTGGAAAACAAAGCAATCGAAGCCCAGGTCCCAGCCCCAGATCCCAACAACAGCTGCGAACGTTGCGAATCGTGTGCTAATCTTATCTTTATGGTCCCGACGCTCTTGGACTTGTTCTCCAGTTTTTCTCTCCGACTTTGGATACCCTATAGATTGATTAAGTATCAGTTATAAATGAATTTTCAAGACTCCTTGAATCATACTTATTTTTTTAATATTTGCAGATTCCGAATCATCATCAGACACTAAATGTTTGTTTTGCGTTTCTGTACACATTATGTTTAAATATTTACCAATGCTCAATCAAGCCTTCAATAATTACAAGTCCCCTTAAGAATCTGCAATTAATTCTTTGTAAATATTTACAGACAAGAGTCTCCGATAAATCAATCGAATTAAGGAAAAATCCAGCTTAATTGCCAAGTATCATCAATAAATATAGGTATAGGTATAGATCCCCTTATAAGATTCCTGAATTACATTTTGGTAAATATTTACTCTCCGATAAATCATTAAAAATAAGGTAAAATAAGGCAATTGCCATGTATCATCAATAAATATAGATAAAGGATTTGAGACATATTTTTATTAAATAAACATATGAATACAATTATTTATTTATTACATTATTTATTTTTCAGAGGGTATTCAAGCCTTTCATATGGCAAAAAGATACTTTGTTGCATATTTTGCCATTTTATTCCTCCTCCTTGTGGCGGGTGCGTAAATGTTGCCCCAGTCTGCTTTTGACACGAGTGAGTGTGTGAAAAGGAGGGGCAACAGAGGCGTGGGGCATGAGGCAGCATTTGAGCCAAGTTAAGTTATTGGCCAAGTTGGCGCTGCTGCTGCTGCTGCTGTTGTTGTTGCTTTGCTCGCTTGTTTGCATATTAGTCACAGAACAGAAACGCAAACAACTTGACGCCTTGTAACAGAGAGTGCGAGAAAGATGGTAAATATCAAGCCAGTAAGAGACAGTGAGAGAGAGAGAGACAGAGCGGGGTTATGGGGAAGAAAACAACACCAAATTGAGTATTAAGCGAAAGAAATGATGTCGAGCCTGAACATCTGAGGCTATTAGAATTAATCAAAGGGATTTGTTGGCACCGCAGGCGATAAACAGAGTGAGACAGAGACAGGGCAGGCCACAAAGAAAGAGAAGGAAGAACCGAAAAGAAAGAGACGGAGCGAATGATGAAGTTCCTTTGCAGAAGAAGCACACAGAAGCCTTGCAAATTCTGCGGTTAGTTGGTAATAAATTTTTGGCTTATTGATATTTATTATTAGCCCCGGAAATTGTGCGCAGCTCCTTTTTGCGTTCCATATATCGCCACGATAATGTTCCACTTGGGAATCGATGCAGCGCCCTCTTCTTCTTCTGGGCGCTGGGCGTTAGGTTGGTGGGGCGTGGCAGCAGTTATGTTTTGGCCCTTGGCTTTTGGCCTGATCATAATTGATTAGCTGCTCGGGGAGTTTGGTCATGTTCAATGTTTGTTTGCCTCAATTACACTTAAGCGTAGATTAAGTGCTTTGACCAAATATTTGCAATAGCGATAAATATCGAGTTATATCGATTACAAAATGGCAGGGAGAGAGTGATTTGTGAAATTGGAAAATTTATATAGGGGATTCTAAAAGGAAACATAAGAGTGCTTTTGAATTTATTTATGTATTTGTTTTTTAATGATTCAATGAATGTCGATTTCCGATTATTGCGATAAATTCGAATAATAGGAATTTCGAGGAATAGCTCGAGTTTTCTGCATAGTTATACTTAAAATTATTATATTGGCAGCTAAGATCTTGTAGAACATACTTATTTTCCTAAGGTTTCTCCTGCAATTTAAAAAGTACACTTTATATAACATTAAAAATATTCTAGTAATTATTTTCCCACAAAATCCACAACTCCCTTCATGCCAAAATCAACTAAGAACTCTCCTTCCTCCTCTTAACACTTTCCGCACTTTAATAGTCAATTTACCCCGACGAACCAAGCCCACATTTTCCATGAGTTCATTTCAGTTTACGCCCACGCCCACATAGAACTCGTGGAAAGAAAAGTTTTTGGTTCTTCTAGCGAAATGGTTCAAGATTTTCCACCTTTTCTCAACGCGCTTTTCACAGTTGACATAACCAAAACTGGAAAACGCCGAAGGGAAAGAGAGTGGGGGCTGGGAGAGTGGCAGGGCAAAGGTAAGGAAAGAAAGGTGGAACGAGGCGGTGAAATGCAAGGGAATTGCCATTGACGCATTGCTTCAATTAACATAAAATGTGCACAAGCATAAGGAAAATGCACACAAAAAATAAATATATTAATTAAGGAAATTTAAAATTCCAGATTAAATAAATTAGTGGAAAGAAAAGCCTCAAATTCAATGCGATTGAGATTTGGATAAGTTTAGTTTCTAGTGAAGTATGTCAATTGATACAAATATTTTATTTATTTTGCATTTATTTGCTTTCGAAATTAAAAATCGATTGGATCTAGAATAATTTAAAAGCCTTAAGATTTAAAGAATATTAAAACAGAGTTATCTAGAGGTAATTAAATTTTTTAAATTGAAAATTAGAAAGCCGAATTATAAATATATAAAATACTTTCTGTTGGTTTGTGGCCTGCGTGCTTTTTTCTTTTCTAATGAAAATATATATAAAATACCTATAAATAATCAATTTTTACAAGCTTGCAAGGAACTTTAATCTACGTAAAGTTTCTTGTAAAGTTAAAGTTTCTCTCAGTGCATGCCTGCAAATCCCCGCTTTAGTGTGTTAGTATGTATATTAGCGCTTTTCATTACCACCTTTTAAGTTTTGCATATGTGCACGATGGCTTGGCTTACTTCCTTTATGAAAACCATTTCACACTGACTGCGAAAAGTTTTTGCCAGAGCCAGTCTACTTCTGCAGTGCCCCTTTTTCCTCCCCCATTTTCCTCCTTTTTCCCGCATCTTGAAAAGACTTCCCACGGACTTTCTAATGCACCTACCGCCAGTCTCCGTGGAGAGCCAAGAAAAAGGAGGAAGAAAATCGGAGGGGGGCTTAAGGATTGTAGCTAATGCAACGCCTCTTAATCATTTAACAACCTTTCGCCCCATTTTCATTTTCATGACACCCACACACACACACATAGCGGGTGAAATGACGAGGGGCAAGGATCTGGGGAGGTCATTGAACGATCGCGGCTCAATATTATGGATAGATTTAGTTAGTTTTTACGGCTAGATGGGAAAGTCAATGGCCAATTATTAAGATCTACCCACAGCAACGAAAACCGAAGTCGAACGACCCAATCGCCCCCGCGAAAGCGTCAAAAGTCGGCTCAATTAACATGGCATCCTTGGGTCCTCCCCTCGATACCCTGTTTATAGTTTAGAAAAAACGTTTGGTTCTTAACTTAAAAAGCACTTCCTTGGGATATTAAAATACAAACAATTTATAAGCTTAACACAAATTTAAGATAAATATAGAATATTCAATTATGTATTCCTGATTTTCCAACTAGATGAAAGGTGATTTTTTAATTTATTCATATATAGAATTTATCTTAAAGATCTTAACAAATCAAGGGTATCTTTAGCCTCCGATCACCCATGCCTGTTGCCTGTTTCATTGCAATTGATTTCCATTTCATTTGAGGCCACAGACCAAGTCACAGATGGGGAGTCTCTTCCACAGCGATCGTCGTCGGCATCGTCGTCGTCAAGTTGGTAATAAAAATTATTATTTTGCAATTTAATTGCCAGCCTTACAACGCCCCAAAGGCCGAGATCAGCGACTCGACTCCGGCCAGACTTCGACATCGATTTGGTCTTGAATGCGACTACGAGCGCCCATAATCTTGGGGGCCCCCCGACTTCTGCCATCCATCCCCCGATGTATCCCCTCCACCCCATTGCTCAGGTGATCTGCGGCTGTCTGATGCAATCTCTTGGCCATTGGCACTCATTTCTGGCTCGTTGCTGTGCTCTGTGCTTTTTGGCCCCTTGTCATTTATCGCATTTGAATTGAAAGCTTGTAAATAACACGACGAAAAATCGAAAATCGAAATTGAAATTCGACATCGTTGCAGATTTAATTGAATTTCATCGCATATATGCGAGCGAGCCTTTAGCTATAGATTTTGGCTTTATGTTTGTGAGTGCCTTGATATGAGAGGTCACAGCCTTTTTGTCTGGCCCAAAAATTGTCTGGTTAATGGTCCAACAATATATCGGCGTAAAAGATGGGAGTGGATGATTGTCTAAAGATGTGTATATATAAATGAAAAGACTTATGATTTGTTAACTCAAAATACAAATATACTTATTAAATGTTATACCTTGTACAGGATTTTCCAAGAGCACTTAAGGAAGTAAATCAAAACAAGCTTACAGGTGCAGTTATAATTTCTTTAAAATTCTCAGAAAACTTCCCGAAAAAAACTGTAGAAAATTCCTGAGAATTTGCTGACAAACCTCATTGACGATTTTTTTGAATATTAATTATCATTTAATTATTCGGCGTGCATACACAAACCTGGAACTGCAATGAGAAACACTAGGGCCTTTCCAGAACTTAACTGAATCACAAAGATATCAATATCGAGTATGCAAATTAGAGTATTGGGTACTTCCTTGGTAATTGTGACTCACGTCTCATGCAATGACCCAGGCACTTGCCAGAACTGCCAGAAAGAAGTCCAATGAGATGAGTCAGCACGCGGAAGCAGTAAACGAAAGTGTTGCCCTTTTTTTTAAAGATTGAAGCTTCTTTTACTACTGTCACAGATACACAGTGCAGGTCATCCGACTAGTAGCAAGATGGAAGAATATAAAATAAACCTATATAGTAATTATTTAGAAACAGAAAAGAATTAAATAATATCCGTTGAAATTTCCAATATTATGTATTTAATTATCACCTTAAATTATTTTTTTTTACCTTAACTGTACCCCATGGAAACCGCAAAAACGCCAACAGAAAAAGCAGAAGAAGACATGAGGCAAAAGTCCCCACTCCCTTGTCAAATGTCAGGGTCTGTACCTAACACCTTCCTACAGGCAACACATCACGCTGCGGCCATTAGACACCTCACCTCACCCCAGTCCCCAACTCCCTGCCCATTTTCCCCAACACATTTCCACAAGTCCACAACCCAAAGGGGTAATAAAGATTGAGAGAGACAGGAGCTGAGGGGGAGAGGCGAAAAACCTTCTGTAGAAAAGACAAATCACATAAGCAAATTGGTTTACAATAACCGCAAACACACAAAAATACAGGCAGAGGCGGCTGGCACAGGGAAGAGGTTAAAGGGGGAGCCTCGAAGGGGAACTAAAGTGGTGGCGTAGGGGGGTGAAGAAAATAGGTGGAGTGTGTAGGATAGGACAAAAGGAAAAACCGCTCGCAGACACAAATTTACAAAGTAATTTGCATAAAACTCATATTTTGGTGCAGCTACTTCCAGCTATTTTTTTTTTTCTTCTGTCTAGTTCCCCATTTTTTCTACAAATTTTTACTTGCATATTTTTTTGTGGCGCTTTGGGCCACGACAGAAATACAAAAAAAAAACACAACTAAACAATTTGTATGCAGAAAAAAAAAGGAGACAAAACTTTGATAAACTGTATGCGAAAAACCGTTGGCTGAGAGATTTCGTAATCGAGAGAGCGAGGGACCACATATGCAGATGAGGTAACCGAATGTTAACCGCTGAGGTCAACCGGCAATAATACCAAAAATTCCCTCAATTACCGCACGGAAAAAAACAGGATTTTTCATAATTTATTTAAAATATTTATTATCGAATTATTTTTAAGAACAGGGTTGGCCAAACCGTGTCCTGAGGGTCTCGCTAATAGCGCACGAAGCGTGCCGATGTGTCTGCGAAGCAATCTACGCATCAAATGCGAGCGGTTCTGTCATGCCATTTTATTATTATTAAGATTATAATCAATTAAACTAAATTCCTTAATGATTAATTAGTTCTTATATATCTATATAAGTAATATTTTCTATCTGTAAAAAGCCAAGTTTATTAACCACACAAAACTCTGTTCGAACTTAATTTTTCTCGTGTACAACCTCTCGTTTTGACCTATTGCAATTAAGCTACAAAACTTGAACACATTTTTCGACACACAAATCTCTGGTTGGGAAATCGGAAAATCGTTGTTACTTTATTGTTGTTTTCAATCTCCGGTGGGACCAACAACAAGTCGCACTAATTAGTGGCAGGAGAGGTAAAGGTCACAAACTGTCGTGCGTCTGTTTAATCAATCAAAATGCAGTTCGTCTCGGTTTCAGGTTTGGTTTCGGTTTCCCTAAATCAATCTGCGAGTGGGAATTATTTTTGAACGTGACGAGCGACACGTTTGCCGCTAAACAAACTACCTGTCCGAGCACCTGGCTTGGCCCCAGTCCCCCCGCGGGAAAAATGTCCACGTGCTTGACAACATGGTCGGCAGGGCAAACAAGGGGCGGAAAAGATTGAAGAAGCTGAAAATGCGGATAGGCTGAGTTACACACACACACTCACACACACACACATGATGGCAAATGGAAAATGGGCAGCGGGAAAAACTGATGAACGTAAATGGGGGCATCACAAATTTCGGAGAGTCTGCAACCATGAGATCATTGTTTGACTCACGTGCACGGCTTTACGGATTTTAATTATAAGCCAAACATTATATTTTATGCATGTTACTTTGGGATTGGAAACTTTAAGTACTTGAAAACGAATGGCAAATGCGCTTTAACAATTAGTTTTAATTTAAACTTTTTAAAGACATTACAAACCTTTTTTTACAAACAGATAATACATATTATTTTTTACGAACATTTTTATACAAGTTTCACAAATGTATTAGACATTAAAAACATGTTATAAACGTCAGTGTTGCCATTTTTTACTTACATAGTAAATTAAAGTAAAAAACAAAGTAAAAAGGTAAAAAAAACTACCATAAAAACCAAGTATACCCCATAAGATTCAGGGTATTCCCCATTCCCTTCCCAAAGACCTCACGCAACGCTGCAATGAACTTGAACTCCTCTGCCGAGTAAAAGATGGGGGAACCAAAAGATTTTCCTCTTCCGATAAGCAAAGGGCAAGAGTGCCGGCAGCCGGATGAAAATCAAAGCATATCCTAAGGCGTCCGTTGGCTAAAAAAAAAAAAAAAGACAATTACTGGATCCCACTCCTGCAGAGAACTTAACCCAAGGCATGTTGAACAAGCAAACAAACAATAACAAACATAACAGAGCAAACAAAACAGCAGAGACAACAGCCTTTCATTGTGCGAGAGCGGAGAAAAAAAAATACAGAGATAAATGCACTTGCGATGTAAGAGCAGAGATACAAGCGGAGGAATACATTGGGAAAAAGTAAGCACAACTTAAGACATTCAAATGTTGGAATTATAACTAAATAATATATGTATAAGTAATATAAATATATTTAAATACATATCTAACCTTAGATTCTTGATAAGTCTTTTTATTTGTATTATACATTAAAAACAATTTAAATCGCAACATATAAAATTATAAAAAAGAGAATCTTACAATGAAACACAAGTAAATCCATAGAAATCCATAGAAAAAGCAAAGCCTAGGAGAAGAGCGTGCCTATGATAGATATCAGTTTTTGAGTCTGGGTCGAAAGTTCTTCTCCAAACACAAATATATTTATATCTATGTATCTGTTATTACACGTTCATCCGCATCGCTGGAGAACTTTGAACTTGCAATCGAGAAATGGAGACCAAAACAACGAGAGAGATCGGAGAGATCCCACCAAATTGACCCAAATTTCCCATCGCCGATTCTCTTGGCCAAGTGACCAAAAATAAACCGCATTAATCATCAAATGCAAAGGCAGCCAAGAAAAAAAAAAGAAGAAAAATAATTCAGAAGCCAATTGCAGACACTTGTTGCTTACCCCCAATCCCCAAAAAAAGGCGGCCGGGAAAATTGCCAAGGGGCGGAAAACGAAGAAAACTGACATCAAGCAACTGTCGCTAAATTGGCTTTGGCTTGGCGCCCCAGAAGAAAACGAAATACGAGTATATATGCAGATTTGCATATGGGAAAATAAAAACATTAGCACAGTTTGGGTTTTATGTCCCCGGCATATGCCACACAACCACAGAAGACACCAAAGTGGTACCGAAATGTGACAGAAAATATCTAGTTTATGTCGGTTAGTTATTTGGTTTGGAGATACAGCTTTGGGTGCCCTCTAAAAATGGGGAAAATAAAGGAATAGAAATATTTCAATGATAATTTGATTAAGAAAATAAATAAATATATAACCTTATTAGAATAGGGATAGCAGAAAATATTTATATACCGATACTGTTACGATATTCGACGCGAAGGTCGATAAGGAGAGGGAGCTTAAGCTCTTAATATTATTATTTGGAAAAAATATATGAAAAGTAATGCACAGTTTGGTTCTAAAGATGATTTAAAAATTATCAGTAAATAAAATTATTAAATAACATTTTCGGATATTTTTATATCGACATTTTAACATTAAAAGCGATATTTTTCGATAAGATTTTGTGTACACTACTTTGGTCGATAATCATATCGGCCTTTTCCTTTCTATATATATATATGCATCTCTTTATCAGATTATTTTTATATTGTTCACATTATATCCCAAAGTAAACATAAATATAATTTCACATAATCAATAGGCCAACCTAGAGACCTACACAAATCCTACCAAAAATCCGTTGCAGCTAAAATCGCGCTACTCTCTCTTTTTGGCCGGAAGACATAAGCCAAATAAACACTTGCGCTGGCTGCCAAAAGGAAACCGAGCAATTAATATCAATGAGAGCCCACGCACAGAAAGCCGCAGAAAATGTCATAAAAAAAATAGCCACAAGAACCGCTGGCAAATAATATAGTCGTAAAAATTAAGCCACAAAGTGGAGTCTCGGCCGCCTTGCATCATCGCCAATTGCCAGACGCAATAAAAAAAAAATAACTTGGCAACTTGCGGCACGTCGTCTGCCACGCCTCCTGGCCGCTACATGTAGTGCACTTAGAAAAATTGTTATAAGAAAAATAAATACATCATTTTGGGATATAATGAAGATGTAAATAAATAAATGTAGACTTTCAGAAAACAAAACTTATAACAAGAAAATTGATCCTTTAGAAGAAAACTAATTTTTATTTTTGTAACTAAAATATCAATGCATATTGAGATAAATTTTAAAGATTAAAATGTTAGGTCTTTACATTTTTTAAAACTAAAAAAAGAATTTATATTGAAATCATTTTCATTTATAAAAAAACTAAAACAAAGCTATAATTTCATATCTGTTTGGTTTGGTTTTTGCCCTTATTCGCACGTTAATTGTTCCTCTCCTTTTTAGAGATTTGAGTAAGTCAAGTCCTTCAAAATCTACATTTTCCTTACAACACTTTTGTTTTTCTTTTTGTGTAGATATAGTATATACACACATGTATCATCATCGCGTCTTATGTCGCGATTTTCAACTCCGTCATGGCATTTATTTTTAGGTTGCTAGTTGCCGCCGTCGTGTCTCGTTTTTCGATTGGTTTCGCTGCCAAATTATTTGTACATTTCGTTTGATTTACTTGCAAATTCGTTTGGCACAGTTTCGAGCCAGTAGGCCAACAACGAACAGCCAGCTGGCCAAGACTGAAACGATTTTCCCTGCTTTGTGACTTTATCGCTACCTTTTCCAACGCATAAAACCAGCCGGGCCACAATCTATTAAGCCCGCCCGCGTCCATAAATCTCAGGACTCTCTGTGGAACCCTTATAATTTGTTTATTGTTTGCACATTGACAATTTCCATGAATATCAGGGGACCAGACAAAATATTTATAGCCCCATTTTACAAAATGGTTACGCACTTCAAGTCATTTTAATGGGATAATATTATATAATTTATTTATTTGGAAAAAATACGTTTCTTTATTTATCTTTAAAAAGCAGTGCTTGAAATTAGTTGTATTATCCCTAAGAAAATATAATTAAACTTGAACTTAAATATAAGAATTCTTATACATGAAAACCTGGAAACAAAATCAAATATATAAAACCACTTAAAAATGTTTAGACTTTGAATAATATATTTTTTTGGAGTGACTCTGCGAGCAAAGTGCAAATCACGGGGATTAGTTTTCTCAAATATTCACACGTCCCGCGGCGAGAGATCTGGCTGGCTGGAGCCATAAAAGGCATTAACAGATATTTGGCCCAAGCAAACAACAAGCACTAAGCCCAGAGCCACATTCATATACAGACCAGACACATTTTCCACTTTCACTAATTGTCAATTCTGTGGCTCGATCGGAAGAAAATAAAAAAACCGCACACACACTGAGAAACTGGAACAACTCAACTAAACAGAAAAAGAAAAAAATAGAAAAAAAAGAGTGGGGAAAAAAGGGGGGTCTCAGCGATAAGTAAACGATCGCTCTTCTCAACGCCCGCGCATGATGGGGCAGAGATTATGCGGTATAATGCATTGGCGCACTCTCCTCCTTGGGGAGGGATCAGATATGGAATTCTGACTGCAGATAGCCCTGGAGCTATGAGTCACACAATTCAGTCGAAAAAGAGACACAAACAAAACACACATAAATGCATTGTAATAAAGTGTTGCAGTTAATATAGTTTTGGACTTTGCATTCTATAAATATTTGCCTAAAACAATCTAACCCAATTAATTATGTAGATCAAATGAAGTGAATAATATTTATTTATTTTGGACCTTGCCTATTTTAGAATTCTTATCTAAATAATTTATATAATTAATCATTATAAATAATAATCATTTCCAATTATCGCTCTTTACATAAATGAATATACAGCATTTTTATAGTTAAACAAAAATAAGATCAAGACTGATAAATTCATGGAATTTCATGATAATTACTCTCCATATATAAAATGAATCTTGAGATCCTAAATGTCTTACATATACATATATCCAAATTATTATTCTATGAGTGAGTGATGAATCACTTATTTCGTTTGAATTCGTAAATTACTTAAGTACTGTTTTATGTATGCCACTCAAATATACACAGAAAAGATACTGATTCAGGGTCAGTCGTCTGCTCTAATGTTTTCCCTTTTGAATTCCCTGTTTTATATACATATTTTTAGGCATGAAATATATCAACAAGTGTTTGCACAAATGGACAGACAAGAGATGTGGAATAAGAAGTTCACATCAGGCAGCAAATGCAAATTTTTTGTTGTGAGGGCATTTTCCGGAAGTGGGTGTGGGTGAAAAGTGCCTGGGCTCCGAGGGACTGTCACATATTTGCCGAAGGTGTTGAGTGAAAAGAGACCAGACAGCTGAAGAAAAATAAAGCGGAATTCTACAAACCTATTAAAGATTATTGGCCTGGTGCGAAGTCAGCTACGCCCACGATCCACGCCCCTTTGGCGCTCAAGTGTTGCACAACAAAGTGTAGCTGGAAAGCAAAAAAAAAAAAAAACGAAGAGGAAATACTCTACCAAAATTTTGGAGATCTATATTACTTGTAATTTTAGGTTATAGATTTTAAGTTTGAAAATCATTTCGCCTTGCTTTCAATTAATTTTCTTTAAAATGTATCGATAGAGAAGAATATAATAAAATTATAATAACTATCAAAATGTAATAGTTTTAAGGGGTTAGTCACAACTTGTATAAACTATTTTAAATTATTATTAAATATAGTTAAACAATATTGGCTTCTTGAATTTCTCAGATATCTTAAAGGCAACAAATAAAACCATATTTCCAGTGAAAAGGGTAAAAACTTTTTTGTCAGCTCGACTGATTGACGGTAGCGTTGAAAGCCGTTGTCCATCATCAGCCCCCAAAGAATTGAGAACTGAGAACTCAGAACTGAGAACTCAGCACTGAGAACTAAGAAGGGGAGAAGTCTCCACCGAGAATTCCCGACTTAGAAGCGAGAAATGAAATGCAAATGCCTGGATGCAGATCTGGCTTTTTCGGTTTTCCTCGCTCACTTGACAAAGATCATTAATAAGATTTATGCGCTATTAGCAGAACCAGCCACAGGCCATAAATAAGACGAAACCGCCGAGGGTTTGAGCACATCTCCAAGTGGAAACCTGTTGACAGAACCGAACCGAACCGAACCGACATCTGGAGCTGAATCACCTCGTTCTCACATAGCATTCGCATATAAATAATACAAATAAATAAAAAAAAAAGAAGCCTCCGAAAGATAAGCATATTTGTAATTGGCCTGTAAATGAGGCTTTAATAGTCGCCACCTCAGTATGCAATTGATAAATAATTGCAGGCTTCTTAACTTATTTATTTATACAATTTTTCAAGATTATATTGGAGATCTGGCCAATTGGTTAACACCAATTAAAATTGATCATTTGCTCATTTTATGGAACTAAACTATGTCTATTCCATGGAAATGGGAAGTTTTATGATATGTAATTACTCCCAGAACACATGAAAGCAAGACTTTACATTCATTAAATAAACTAATAAAATAATACCATATAAAAACCTTTGAGTACTGATAAAGTTCTCTTATTTTAATTACTTTAATCAGTCAACGATTACGTCAGCGGGTTTAATTCTTAACAAGAATGTTTAGTGTACAAGAAGCTTTTTTATTATATGGAAATGGAAATAATATAAATAAAATGTATTAAATGGAAATGGGAATAGTAGGAAGATGATGATGGATGATGTAATAGTTTTAATATTACATTACTTCTTTACTTGCCAAATGAGTCAACCGAATTATATTACGCATGGAAATGAAAATGCGATCAACATTTGAAAATTCAGTAACTATTTCGTTTATTTAGTACTTAACACACAATTTAAAGTTTAATAACTTTTTCCGAACAAGGAAAAAACCAAGGAAAAATAAATTGGCAGACGATAATCATTAATAATAAGTTAATATTTTAAAACCAACTTTGATCTTAGATAAATAAGAACAAAAACTGTCTAATATCGATCTTAAAAAATGTACTTAGCATTTAATAATTAAATACTTTACATTTGTATATATCTAAGCACCCACTGTTACCCACTTGTTTTCAATTTGCTAATTTTTACAAACGTTTTTGAATATACGTTTATATTTTTAACATTTTCCCAAAGCTTACGGATCTGCCAAAATTAATTTTAAATAATTCCAAGAACTCCTGCAAGTGACTCACGCATTCAAGAGAGAGACAAAGAGAACGACTGCAGTTCGCTCTTAAAGAGAAAGCACACGCACCGCATCTATACACAAAGAAAAATTACTAGTTAAATGTAAGACACATACATTCATCTGAATATCAATTAATAAAAAAGCCTCTTTGTTTTGTTATTTCATATTGTTACTTTTTGTGTCTTAATCCAGACCCAATAGTTACTGCAATTAAAAAAACATTTTAAACACATTCAACCATTTAAAATAACAATGACGTTTTAAGCTGCTCTATTTGTATAAACTTAGTACAGATTTTTTTCAGTGAGTACAAATGCGATCGCCTAAAAGAGCAAAGAGAGCGGCGAGAGAGAGCTTTTCACGGCGTTAAAGGCTGCTGCGAATCGGCAATTCCATTCAGATAGCCGGCAGACTTCATCGTGTTCATTTCGTTCGTTCGTTCGGTCAGATACAGATACAAATACAGATTCAAGTGCGGTTCTAAAAAATCCCAATAAAACCGAATTAAATTAAACGTGAAAGTACTACATGCAAAAAGAAGAAAGTGTGAAGAAAATCCCGCAGAAAAATTGTGCCAAAAGGTGTGATATTTTAATAACTTCAAATAATTTAATATCAGTTAACAGTGTCTAAACATATCTTTGGAAAATAATTGAGTGTCCTTAAGTGAGAAGAGTTCTCTAAACCTAAAAACACCGGTGATCAAAATATGTATTTATAATTATATTGATAACAAATTCAATAAAAATACAAACAAATCCAAAGAAAGCTTTCAAATTGATCACTTTTTTTTATAAATAATGTGCAAATGTAAAACTTTTGAAAAATCCCCTGTGGGTTTTTTGCCGAAACACACCGCGTTTTTTAGCGTATTGCCGGCTGCGCGACGATTATTTATTTTATTTGTGACGACGGCCAGACAACAGCAAACAAATTTATTATAAATAAAAATAAACGCTGTATATTTTTTTGTGGTCTTTCGCTACCATTTGCAATACTACTTGTATCGCATCCGACAAATTTGCCGATTCTGTGCAGCTGTGCGTTAAAAGCGAAGGCGTGTGCCAAAAAATAAACATTTAGCTGCCAAAAATATTTAGCAACTTGTTAGACACGGAAAATTCTCTGACAAGTTTGGCAGGGGGAGTGGGGGCGGAGGGGGAGAAGTAATCGTCAGCCCACGGAAAATTCAATTAGCAAAACCAAAATAAATGCCTCATTTGTCTGGCTAAATCTATATAATTTGGTGTCTTGAAAAAAACGAATAGATATAAATAAGATAAATAAGTGGAGGGTGACAAATAATTGCCAGCTTATTAAAAAGGCAAATTAGCAAGTGAATGAAGTGGGACTTTAAATAGAAACAAATACAAGTGACTCATTATAAGATTATTAATTAGAAACATATTTCTAAATGCAGTAACTTTAATAAATTATACAATATGTGTGTGCCTTGTGAAATAAAAGAAACCTAATAAAAGCAGAAACAAAACTGCGCTAAATACTTAGGCCTTTTAATGTTGTGTCAAAAATTTCTTAAGCCATCAATAAATATATCCCATTTCCCTTTCAGAAAAGTGCCCAGTGAAGTGCCTTGCAAAAATGCTCAATAATAATTAAAGTGATCGCAGTGCCACCTAATATTAAAATAGAAATATCTAAGAATATCTAAAAAAAATACTCGTATAAATATACTCAACTCAAAATGAATCTCCACGTCCTGCTGCTGATGATGATTTTATTCTCGGTGCACACGATCCACGCATATTCCGCCTGGCCGATTCGCACCTCGTCGCGGCTTGGCATAAATGATAATTACCTTGACGTGAGGAATTCGACCTTGTATGTGCCCAGGTCCACATCCCATCCACCCACGCACAGAAACAACCACAACGTTGAAGATGAAGAGGAGGACTATGACTACGAGGAGGATCAAGAGGATCACGAGGCGAGCAGTGTGGCCCTGTTGTTTCACAAGCGGGTGCCACGACACCCGGCCACCCAGCCGGCATCGTCGCGCTACCAATCCCCATCCCGCAGACTCAGCTTCAACGTCAACGCCCCCTGGCAGCAGAGTGATAACGATAATCACCTCAATTGGCCCACTGCCGGCGACGAGGAGGTAAGTCTTTCATCTCGAATCTTGAAGCTCGCATCCGAGAGCCCACGCGAGGGCAAACACTTTGGCGAAGCCATAAAATCGCTCTATGTAGTGTAGTCCTGTTGACACGCTCTATTCTTTGCACTTTACGAGACTGTAAAGTTGGTTAAATATAACACTATCTGGACATGTTTTTCTTATTATATTTTCTAGGTAATTTAAAAATGAAGTCAAGAAACTTTACTTCTGGCTTAAATAATTTCTGTAATTCAAAAGATTTCTATAAAATAATATTCTAAAACAACTCCTAGGCCTTTTTGTTACTAAAATAAGCTGGTAACTCAACATTCTAACTAGACTTTGAATCAGAATAATTAAAGTCTCACCTATTTCCTAAGCTAGGCATAGTTTTTTTTCTCACTTGCTCATGCAAATGAATTCCGAAAGTCGTCGTCGTCTCTTCGGTATCTGCAGCAGCGATTTCAGTTGCGCATTAGAATCGGAATGGAAATCATAATCGGCATCGGAACGAGATGGCTCACCTTGAACCCCGGGGCCGTGAGTGACTTGATACCGGGTGACTAACCCTGGGACGCGCAATCGCCACGATCTCCAAGCCGCTTGCAAATCGGAGATCGCAGATCGCAGATCACCGATCGAAAAGCCCACCCAAATGGCTGAGGAGGATCGAAAAGAAGGAGTTACACAACGGCGGCGGCAATTATGAAACGTGTTGCGGCAGGTAGGAGCCACCAATTTGGTTAACAAGGCAATTTGGCGGTGCTTTTAACTCGATCCAGAAGATATAGAGAGAAAAAGAGAGAGAGGGGTGCCTGCCCAACAATCGGTTTCACTTTCCGGCCTGGCCTGTAATTGTGCCGCCCGAGAAGGGGGATCTCTGGCAGAACCTGTCTCTGCAGTTATTTTATTTTTTCAGATATATACATATGTATATATATTTATATCTCTGCTCCATGGTCGACAGCTGGCCAACGATGATCAGCATCAACAATCGCCAGAGATCACAGAGCGAAAGGGGTAAAAAACAGACGTCTTGTTAAAGGGACCCTAAAGAGATCACTTTCCGTTATGGTGGTCCCTCGTTAATTGGCCTAATTGACTTGACAACTTGTAACTGTTTGCCGCCCTTAAAGTGAAATCAATCGTGACCAAAGACGAGGGATTTCCTGAGGGCCAATTTCCTTTGATTTACATTGATTACACATAATTGAGATGGAGCTGATGGATTTATCAATCACTTTATTTCAGATATTTCTCTGGTGATGAGTCACTATATCTTTTCTCAATTACTTACAATTTTGTTATTTAATTTAATGGCAAACTCAAAAAAAAAACAAATAGTTATTATATACTAATGCAAAAAGTCACTCAAAACATACAAAATATGAATCTGGAATTCCCCGAACCAGCACACACACAATCAGTTAATATTTAAATTGAAGCTGATTACTAGATGTTTGACTCTGGGCGCCTCCTGCTCAGATTCCCCCAGACATATTCTCCCTTATCTCTGTGCATACATATAAGTATGTGTATATATATATATATACAAGTATGATCCAATGCCACAGCTGCTTTAATAAGCTCTCACGATATGTGTTTAAGAGAATGAGTGAGAGAGAGAGAGAGAGAGGGGGAGGTTGGGAAAGGGGTTTCCGATGCACTCAGGCGGCATAAAAAGCTTATGGTCTGTGGTCATGATTTTACCTGAATAACCAACCTTACTCGTCTCCACCCCCCTCCACCCCCCATCCACCCCATCTCCCTTTGACCTCTTCGCAAGAGGAATTTAATATCTGCTGCGTTTGAGCTGAATTTTCTGCATTTCGCTTTCCCCTTCCACACACAATTTTCCGCCCACCTTGGTAAATCGCTGCAGTTTCTGGCCAACTCCACACGTATCACTCCATCATTTCTCCCCGTATGTTTACTCTTTCACTGTTTATTTGCAACCACATTCCGTACGCATAACTGCACTGAGATTAAGACCTAAAAATGGGTCTCATTCAGCCCAGCAGCAGCAGCTTCCGAAATTCCAGGACATAGAAAAATAGCACAGCTACTTCGCAAAAATTGCCAATTTATTTTGCCATTTATACAACATATTAAAGCGAAAATAAATGGAAACCAAATAGAACTAAAAAATACTAATAAGAAAACAAAATAAACAAGCCGCAAATAGGTCAGAATAATGTGTTGGCACTGCCCACTAGCCGGAATATCAATACAATCTATATAGTAATCGATTAATCAAGAACTTTATTGCTCTACTGCAAGGTCTATAAAATGTTAATTTTTATATTTATAGCCCAATGTGCGATTAATATAACTTGATCTAGTCGTTAGCATCGCGTCACACATATAGTAATTGTATAATCGCAATAGTTGAGAGACTGGAAAATGATTTTATCTTCGAGGGAATTGGAATGAAAATAGGTTATCTTAGGCAAATATAAGTATGAGGTAAGCGTAGAATTCTTTGGAAGAAATGTAAAGATGATGCTTAATCAATATTTGTAATTGAACTTAGAATATATAACAGACTAAACTTTCTTAGAATTCGGTTCATGCAATAATTATATAATTAAGTTAAGGAGATATTCTAAAGACATTACAAAACTTAAAAGCTTGGAAAATATACAGAAGAAAAGTTCTAAAAATATAATACTTAACAAACTAAACATAAAACCAGTCTAAGTTTAATAATTAACCTAATATAATCCTTATTTTGAGACCCATGAAAATATTTTGTAATATTCCAGATTGTTTCCTATCTCTAAACAATGCAAATATTTTCAGAAGAATAAAAAACACCAACAGCACTTCGCAACTGAAATGAATTTCACTTTCGTTTCATCGGCGAATCAAGAAATAAACACAAAGTTCTCCTCCGCGCCCCCATAAAATCCCCATTCCCTCATTAAATTTGTTGACCCCATCTATTGCCACACAGAGTTGAACGATGAAATCTGTTGCCACGCATCGCTATATAACCGGGAGATAGTGTAAATATCTGGGGGGAATTCATGATTTATTGGCAATCTTAATGTGACGCGCTTTTCCATACAAAAAAATAGGAGAAAAATAAAAGCTAATGACAGGCAAATCGGCTTATGACATAATGGCAAACCACTTTCGGGCGGTCTACATAGCACACATGCATATGTATGTATGTATATATGCCAACGATCTGGCCATGATTTATGGTCCTACCTACCGAAATAAAGTACATATATAATGCGGAAGCTCTAAATTTATATGGCAAATCTATAAAGTTTTATATTATTAATTCCGATGCTGCGTCGCATCGTCTAATGAATGTGAAAAGTGCGAGACGGCGGGGAAAAAAGAGCGAGCGTGCTGGGAATGTGTGGGGAAACTGGTCGGCCGCCGGGCCCAATAAATTAAGACCGAAAAGTTCACGCTTTTGCCAAAACGGACATAATTTACTGGCCCCGACTGTGCGAACTGGCTGATTGATCGCCGGCGACTTGTTGGCCATTAAACGGGCCGTGCGCCAAGAGTCACGCAATTAAGACCCACCAGCAAATATAAATCACGGCCAAGACGAGGCCTTAATACACTCCACGCTCTGCGTAAATCATATAAATTCCTTTGTTCTAAATTTAATGGCAAATTCTCTTCGGTTTTGATCTATGTTTTCCTGGAAAATTTCTGTCGTATCAAATGAGCTTAGGGAAAGATAAAGGGCGTTTCGAAATATTTCGAATTTTTTGTGATTTAATGTTTTTTTAATCATTTATTTGTTGTGACAGTTGAAAGATATTTTAATCCTTAAGAAATATTCATTTTAAAACACAAATTTTGTAATAGATGATCCCTAGAAGAATTTCAAAGGAATATTATGTATGGAATTTTAACTTTAGTTCCTTTGATTTATATTCTTATCTTATATTTATATTTCCTATTTTCACAAAACTTACCATATTTAATACTCTACTTCCTTGTAAATTTCTTAAGCTAAAGTTACACATTTTCTTCTTAAAAATATGCATATTACCATCATTTTTTTGCGCACACATCTCGCTAGAAAGTCAATATTTCCTCTGTGTCAGCCAGTGTATTGCCTTTTGATAAATTCAAACAAATTGCAGATTGAAAAGTCAATCTAGAGCAGGCCAGACAAGTCGGGAGATCGGTGGATCGGTGGAGCAGCCACGTTTCAATCTCTTGGGCAATCTAGCGGCAATCTATCGGTGCGTGTGGGCGTTGCAATTAGAAGAGTCAGACATCCCCGACACTCCCAGGCCCCCCTCTCGATCCACGCTCCTCTCTCAAATCCCCAGATCCCCTGCCATTTGCCCAGACATGTTCTTCAATTCGACGTCTCGACTGGCAATCAGTCTCCCGATCGATCCCTCTGCGACTTGGGGCCTCCGATGCTGCCGATGATGATGATGCATCAGTTCACATTTCCGGCATTCGCTGAGACTTGCAACATGTTGCAGCAACTTTTGTTGTGACTGGGCCGACTTAATTGGGAGGCGCCTCCGCCGTGAGTTGAAATCGATTGACGATTGGAACTTCTGGCAGGGATGCAAACCGATCACAAATGGGAGTTCTGTTCGATAAATTGTTCACAGAATTTACGATCCGATTGCTATTTTGTGGTGTGATTTTGGGATTTAAAGAAACTTATTATGGTTTTGCGTATGTTTTATGCCCATTTCGATATCTTATTTCTACAAAAAAAAAAAAATAAAAACCAAAACAGGAAGCTAACTTTTAAAAGCCGAAATGTGCAATTTGATCATTTAGACTAAAATTAAAATTGATCGAAAAATCCTTAGTGAAGTGTATAAAACAATAATGAATAGACGCACCAAACTTTTGTTAATTTTCCTATCTTCTCATACAAATTGACCCATTGCTACTACAGCTGCAATATAATATATTAGTAATCTATACTAAAACTTTGTAAAAAAAACATAGAACCCAAAAAGGAACCGGCAACAAAAAAAAAACGTCAGGATAGAGCCACAAAAAAGAGCCTACATATTAAAGAAAAAGAATTTAACTTTAAAATAATTAAATTAGATGAAAAGTCTTTTTTTTTCTATTAATAATTATAGATAACAAAAAAATAAAAATAAATAAAGAACAACAAAAAATAACATGACATCATCCGATAAATAACGTTCAACATTTCGATCAGAAAAACCAGATTGCAGATTGATGTGAAAAAAAGCTTATATTGAGTAAATAAAATAAATAAATAAATAAATAAATAAAGATGAGAAGTTTATTTCCTCGAGATGTGACCCTTTTGCAAGCCAACTGGAGACTGAATAATCATGCCTTGAATCACCCCAAAGGTGCAAAACATTTTGACACCCGTTTGACACTAACTGATTCATTATATCGATATTTTCGGTATCTCTAGACACTTTTGTTATCGATAAACTAAAAATAACTTACCTATGAATCGATAGTTAATGGAAATTGTATATTAACAAATGATAAGTTAAACTAAATAACATTTACCAAGTAATATAGACACTACTTAGCCCCCTTGTCCCATATATTAAAGAAAATAATAAAGAGTTCTCAAAGATCATAGATGTTATCGCTAATTTTCCACCTTTAAAATAAGGATGCTTTACTTTGCTTTGATTTAACGATGGTAGCCCTGATTTCTGGCGGCCTGTTCTCTGGCCAAAAACCAGCTAGGCTCTGTCATTGACATTGGCTGGATATTATGGCCATTTACGGTCCCCAAAGGCGGCGGCATCTTTGCTTTCTGCTTTTAGCTTTTTGCGCTCATGCTTTCCGTTTGGCTGCTTTCGTTTTCGCAGTCGGCCGAAAGCAAACAAATATAAAATTGTCATAATAAACGGAGACAGCCAGCAGTCGCGGCAGATTTCGCGGCTACATTCGCTCGTTAAAAATTAAAAAGCATTTTATACTTACGGCCAGTCCTTTTTCGCATTTCACTTCTGTTTCGCTGGGTGTCTCTTTTTTCAAAGAAAACAAAAAATAAAAACGAAAAACTTGCCCCGCTAAAAAGTATAAAATTGTATAGGCTTTTAATCCAAGTAGTTTCAATTGAGATATAAAAAAAGAGAGAAAAAACGAATGAATATGCAAAGTGTTGCATATTTTTAATTACTTAAGTTTATGACCAAATTGTATGGAGGGAGGAGGAGGGGTGGCACGAGTGCCCGCGTAATTGGTACTTTTATGTCAAAAAAAAATGTGTGTAAAGAGAGCACAATGAGAAACTGAAATTAAGCATACGCCATGTGGTCCAGCCTATTTTCCACTCTGCAGGGGTGTGTGTGGCGTGTCTGGGCCATGTTTACAATTCTAAAAAAAAAAGAATACAACAAAAACATAAGAGAATCGAGGCGGACAATTTCCAACACGCTGCTCGCTGCGCTTTTTCGTACATTTTCACTGCTTAGCTTTTAGCCAAATTGCAATTGCTACATTTTTGCATTTCGCGGCAGCTCGCATTCAACACAAATTAAGAAAACACTGACGGAAAGGCCTTTAAAAACGGGAATCAGAGAATTTTTTACGATGACAACGAACTGGGAATCCCCTAGAAATAAGTTTATATACGAAAATCAAGTAAAAAGGAAACATCAATGAATCTTTATTCAGTTCCATGAAGAAGAATGCAAAGTATTCACTCAATAATCATACTATAGATGTCAGTGAACTTTGTATTATATATATTAAGCATTTCATTGCTTAAGTTTTTAATTTATTTATATAAATATATATTTGTCATGTGATTTATATAAACAATTTATGTCTCCCCTGTGTTATCTTTATTAATTGAGGCACATAATCATTAATACTTTTCAAGAAAACTTTAAAGCGTAATACTTATATTACCCATTGATCATAAATATATATTACAAAGAAAAAAGGTTGTTCCTTATAAGATTCCATCAAATGCTTATGGAACTTTAATCTATATTTACAGAAATACACATTTTTCACCACAGTCAAGTGCTTTCTCTCATTGACTTGGTTACTTATCGCGAATATCGTCATACCCCGCGGGGTTAAAATTCTAATTTAGCAAAAGCAATTCATTGTGAAGCTGCCTGAATCTGCTTCCCCCCATTTATAGTTCTGGCTTCCCAAAGGGGGGGCCAAAAGTGCATCAAGGGAGGAGGGGAAAATTAGTGATAGAGAGCGAGGCAGACGGCGCACATTTAGTTGGCCCTGTTTGTTGTACTCTCTTTGGCATAAACAAATATTGGATTGCACTATATGAAGGCCCCTGTCTGTCGCACCCCCGCCTTTCTTTCTGGCAATCATTCATACCCTCCTCCTCCTCTCTCAGTCCCTCAACGCCCCTGGTTTATTTGCACAGTTGTCGGCGGCGAATTTGTTGGCCAGACTCTGTGTTGATGAAGTTTCTCCCAGTTCTCTTCTCCTGTTTTTCATCTTTTGTCCATTCACGCATTTTACAATGCCGCAAAAGGGTAGAGAGGGGGGTTTGGGAGGGGGGTATTTAATCTTGACCAGGAACAACAAAAAAAAGGGAACACCTTAAGCCCTGAACCTAGCTGTCAGAGAGGTTCTACCACTCCAGCACTCCAAGGGTGTGTACACTGTACTAACACTACTCATTTCTAATTTAATTGTATTTTATTTTTACTTACACTTTCGCTGAAAGTGATTCATATTTTGTATCTTATTTATTTTTAAGTAAAATACATAAAAAAAGAATCGAAAACAAGGCCGGTTTAATGACTACATATTTCATCATAAAGTGTAACAAAGCCACTGAAATACATCGTAATACATGGAGAAGCTAATTATCACAAGCTTCCGGCGCCACTTATCTTTTGTTTATTCTCAACGTGTAATAATTACACATATTAAGGAAAGAGAAATCTCTTAGGTTAAATATTTTAGTATTAAAAATATTATTTTGATATACAGTGTAATTTCAAGCAACTTTATGGTGACCTATACCCTTTTATATTATTTATTTAGAGAGTTTGATTTGTTTTCTTTGACAATCTGTGAGCTGTTTCGATCACCGTCCCAATTTCCATTTAGCTGAGTGTAAGGGATAGGGAATCATAAAAAAGTGTGTGTACTGGGTGCGCTATTTGCATTTGGCTCATAACTCTTTTGATTGCAAATAAACCCACGACAGGCTCTTTATTATAGTTGTCGCTGCCGCTGCTGCCGCTGCTGTTGTTGTTACCTTCTGGCTCGTAAAATACCAAACACAAGTCACACCCACGCCAGGAATCCCAATTGAGGCTAAACAAAAAAAAAAAAATAAAGGTGAGGAAAAAAAAAAGCAAGAGTGAAAAATAATAAAGAAACTGCTCCTCCGTCCAAAGCATCCTTCAAACGCTCGACACAGAACAACAGGCAAATGCAAATGAAGTTTGCTGTTGTTGTTGTTTTTGTTTTTTATATATATTTTTTTTTTTGTATTTAATGGGCGAGAGGTGCGTCGGGAGTCACAGTTGTCGGAGGGGCAGCAGCGGGCCTAACAGAGCACCAACTGTTTTTCGAATACTGTCAACCCGGCAGACACTTAATGGCTTTTTTTGTGTTCATTCATGTGTCCCTGCCCTAACTTCTCTTACACGGTGAGAAAATGTGGGAGATTCTAATTTTTAATAAATTTAAAATCAGTTTTTATTCATCTCCTAATGGTTGTTTTATCTATATATATATATCTATGGGATTCGTAAGTCCCAATTGTCTTTATTAAGGGATTTTAAGGAAATATATACAAAAGAATAAATTAAAGACTATTTTTTTAAGCAGGAAAGAAGTTGTAAAGGGTGGTCGATATCTTTAATAATTGATAATTTATTTCTTAGGCTATGTTATTGTAGAACATATTGGAAATTATATTGCCACAGTGTTGCCAAACGTAATAATTAAATATATAGACAATTTAACAGAAGTATGAAATCATTCTAGGCAGATTTTACATAGTCTATAGTTAGAAATATGACTGAAAACCTCTGATAATATCTAATATATATATTACTATGAGTAAAGCTAAAACTAATTGAGAATTATATCCCTTACATTTTGGTTAACAAAATTATTAAATTTATAGACACCTTCTTAAAAAATGAAGTCATTCTAGGCAGTCTACAGTTCAAAATATGTATTAATTGGAACCTCCGAAATCACCTTGAGCACATTTCCCTCTCTCAAAGACCAGAATAATTCCCTGAATCTAGATTTTCTTGCCATGCATCTATAGCTCCGGTTCCTGCTCCTGGGATTGGCACTGCAGATTGATGGTAATTCCAGGGGGCAGTGGCGAAGAGTCCCCGGAGAAGCGGCGGGAGTCGCCAACTGCCAACCTGGATGAAATGGCCGTGTCATGGCTGAGCATGCGTAATGAAGCTTAAGTATAACTGGTTATACAAAAAAAAAAAAACAACAAAAACAACACGGTCGAGGTGTTGCCTCCAATAAGATGAGAAAAGATGAGAAAGGGGGACGGGACAGAGAGAGGGTGGAAGGAGAGATTCCACAGCGGCTTCGGATGACTTTGATTCATCTAAGCAAAGCGATCGTTGTAAGCCAAACGAGCGAAATAAACGGTTTGCATAAAACCATGTCAAATGATAGAAGATGCAGGCCATCATGATGACTCAGAAAATAAACAAAGGAATCAAAATTAGTTCAAGGCAAAAATATATATAAACATCTTAAGAAATACGTCATCAAAAGTTTTAATCTTGAAGAATAATTTCACAAGCTTGGGAAATTATTATTTTTAAAGGTACTAACTCATAGTACAACAAGTTTGCATATATAACATTTGTTTATGAAATATAAATATAAAGAATAAAATAAATTAAATTGTTATTTAAAATCAGCTTGACTAATGAAGATAAATTAAAGAAAAAAGCTAAATTAAAAGGAATTAAACTCAAAAATTCGTTCTTTTCTACAAGTAAATGGATCAAGATAAGATATTCTGTCATTCATTCAGGACTTTTTTTCAATCCAAGCAGCATCCTTCGCCTTTTTGGCATCCCTGACTTGTCCTTCGATGTTCAAGATTCGATCTACCAACTCCCTTCATTGAAATCCATTCGCCCCGCATTTCGCTGGCCATTTCACTTAACGCTTTGGTGACTCTGCTGGGGAATGCTGCAAATGGAGTTGTATCCTGGCGGCCGCCTTTCCTCACATTTCCCCCTTTTATCCTTGGGCTACGGCTCCTGGTCCCGCTGCTGCTGCTGGTGTCATTTTTCTTACATGCACACTTCATTTATTACCCCCAGAAGGCAGTTGGCCCCACTGCTTGTCGCATTATGTATCACTTATATGCATGTCGTTAGTTTTCATGACATTCGGGTGTCCTTTTTGGGAGTGTGTGGAAATGGGGGGAAAACGTGGGAGAGTGCATCCTTTTGTTGAAAATCGATACGAGGGACTCTGAGTGTGTGTGTGTGTGTGTGTGTGCGAGTGTGGCAATGCAAATTGCAAAAGTTTTCCACGGAAGCTCTTGCTCTTTGAGCTGTAAGTGATAGCTTTTCAGGTGCTCTCAGGTGTGGCACGCAGTTTTCCCCCCCATCTGCACTCCTGGGCACTTGTTATTTCTGTTTTCCGTTTTCCTGCGGCTTTTTGTTTGGAGCGTGTTAAAAATCTGTTAAATAAATCACAATTGCTGCGTGAGCACATGCCAGAGCATAAATCAAAAGGCATAAATTCAATTTAATTTATTTTTACCTTCGCAAACATCATCACATTTTATGTAGTGAAAAAAAAATAAGGGAAATGAGCTTGGTGCATACATATTTATGTATATAGGTTTCCATTATCAATACCTTTATGTTTTTGATAAGTTTCATAAAATTATATGCTTTAAATAAAATTAGAAGTAAAGGCTGTACACTTAAATTCTATTAATACTCAACTGTTTTTAGATTTTTGTAGGTTTTTGAAAATTTAAGACTTTCTTTGTGTGGAAAACCCTTTTTTTAATTTTTAATGAATTAACGTGAACTCAATTTTATCACAACATTTTTGAAATATTTATTATTTCATCAGAGTTTGTAAATATCGTAATATATAGTGAAATTTCGCAATATATTGAAAGCCTTTAAAAATGTGAACCTGCTTATCAGCACTGCAAGATATATTATTATTATTTATTTAATATAATGCTAGTAAAACCAAACGAATATGTAATAATACTTTTTTTAAAAAAAGAATAAAGACTTTTTTAAGTAACTCTAACTGGAGGCAGATTAGGCTACTTGTAAATTATTTAAACATTTGCATATGTATTTCCTATCATTACAAGAAATTATAGGTAAACTCTAATAAACATAAGCCTTTATAAAAATATTTCCCTAATGGCAACATTGCACCATATTGCACAATCCAATTTATTAGCTGTTCTCATATTATTTGCAGGCTTATTTTTATGGTCATAAAAAATTACAAAAAACATATATTAAATATTTTATGGTAGAAAAAATGTAGAGAACACGAACAGGAGAGAGAAGTTCCAGCACATTGTGCAATAATAATGAAAGCCGCAAAAAATCGTGTGCTGTGCATGGAATATAGAGTTACGTGGTCGCCGTGCAATAAAAGAAAACAAAGAAGTACAAAATAAAACCAACTCTAACCATAAATAAGCAGAATTTTCGCATATGTTGCGGCATTTCTGCATTGCCATCTATCTGTGTGCTCAATAACATTGTGTTTTTTTTCGCGCTTTTTCATGATTTTATAGGACGACGGCTATCAATCGGATCAGGCGCAGCCAGGCGAACTGACGGCCAGGAAACTGCAGCAAGTGGGAACCCAAGAAGGCGTCCTGGAGTACAGAAAATATCACACCAGTGAGTATGCTGCCTTTATCTCCCTTTTTTTTTTGTTTTTGCCCCACCCCACCCTTTCGGGGGGTTCATTGGGGCCATTAAAGATGTCCCTGCCCCGACTCGGCCTGCTTGCCCCCCGGTAATTGTGCCTCAAATAGATGTCCGAGGCGCCCGCCCATGATCATCACGTTCTGGCCATAAAAAATGTGCTAAGCAAATGTGCAATGCTCTATGCGAAAAAGGGCAAAAACAAGCCAAACAAAACGCCAGCAAATGGCCTTTGATGTGGAAAAGGGAGGGCCAGGAGCACAGTGGCTGTCAATGCAATAGGGTTTCAAAAATAAATAAAAATCTATTGCAGGGAATTTTCTGAAAATAACTATGTTACGTTTTGATAGAGTTGTCTTATGGCAAGCTCTTTGATTTTTAAGACATTGTACAATAGCATTCTTTAGACCAGAATCCTTTAAGATTAATGGTTTATTTCTATATTTTTTAGGACTTAAGGCAATATCTTAAATTAACTGGGAATTTATATCGATAGAGAAAATCCCGATATCGACAATAATATCGCGTTCAGTATCATATCGAAAATATAGAAAAATATCGGACTTGACATTTAAATATCGATAATATCATACAAATATCTGAAATGATATTTAATTATTTTTTTGTACAGATTATAATTAAGATAATTATCTTTATAACCAAATTTTTAATGATCCATCAAAGATGGTTTAAGCTGACTTTGGCACAGTTTGATTTATAAAATATCGATTCAGTAACCATATATGGATCATTTTTGTCATCCCTACAAACAACCAAATTTAAGTTTTTTTGGAATCAAAAATTAGAACATTATCTACCTGCTTGCCCTCCACTGTATTAGCTACTAGCTATAGTCCCTGGCAATCCCAGTTGTTTTTCCTGTTATTTATGACAATGGAAATGAAAATGACTGTTTTATCCTTTGGCACGTGACTCTCCTTGTGAATGATGGAAAACCAGAGCACAAACGTCAACAACAAGATGGCTGAAAAGTCTGGCACCAGGTTTAACTTACGCACTTTACTTTCTAACTGTGAAAAAAGTTAGTGAGTGAAAATTTCGCCTTAAGAAGGAGTTGACAAATTACACACCACCAACAACATGATGTTTTCCCACCAAGTTTTTCGCATTTTTTTGTCTGTGTGTCTCTTTTGGGTCTCTGGGGTGATGCATCTGCACTTTCATTGCAATTAAAAGGAGAGTTGCCTTGTTAAGCAAACACACACTTTTTTTTAATTTAAGTATCTTGGCTGCAGATATTTGTTTTATTTTTTTGGCAAGAGGGAATTCGAGACATGCATAGATCTTCCCAATTATTTCATTACAAGTTGAGAGCCAGGCACTGGCATTAAACAAAAAAACTAACAACACGAAAGGTAAATTGAGAAAAATTTAAGTGTTTTTGGATATTATTTGTAAATTATTCTGTAGTTTGAAATTTATTTAGTGAGTTATTAATTTGTATTTCTTTTTCAAAGCTAAATAATCACTTAGGAATTATACGATAGAATCAAATAAAATACGAAAAGTACAAAAAAGTAATTTGAGAATTATAAAGACAAAAGCCGAAGCAAAATAAAAAGAATTTTGAAAATAAATATAATAAAATTAACAATCATCAACCTTTTCTTCTTGAACTTTCTTGATTTTAATTAATAAATACTAACAATTAGCTAATTAAAAGACTCGGATTATAATTTAGCATATTTCCAATTACTTTTTGATATGCATTTTTTCTGCGTGTATCAACAATTACAATTAGGAGACAAACACAGGCTTAACCCAGACCTCTGACAATGAAATGTGAGCTCGCTCTGTCTCAATATATATATCTTTTTCATTTTTTTTTTGTTTTCCCCCTTTTTCCCTCTTTCCCTCTTTCTCTGTCTCGTTTGCATTTGAGTGGAAAATTGCTGTCGCTTAATGGGCGCGAAAATTGTTTTTGGGTGGAAAACCGTTAAGAGCGTGTGGACAACAGCGTGCCAGGCCGCAAATACCGATGAAAGTGTGTCACTAAGCGCCTGGGAAATTGTCAATGAAATGTTGCCAGTAAATGCATAATGATGCAACAATTTTCTTATCTCATTCGATTTGTCCAGCGGTGGCTGTTGTTTTCGCTGTTTGTTGATTTTAGTTGGCTTCCAGTGGCTTCCTTGGCAGTTAAGTTTATTTATTTAAGGCCAGCGAATATTTGCACATCGTCGTCGGTTGTTGTTTGGCTTGTGATTGCCCATTTCGATTGCTCATTTTGTTGGATTTACTCTAAACGTGTGATATTTTTATGCTCTTGTTTGGTCAGTATTTGCAGATTAAGCGGAAAGCCAAATATTGATCAATTAGTTTACAAAAATATAAGTACATACGGTTACAATTTTTTTAAGAAGTATAATAAGCCGCAATGTATAATAATAATTTTGTTTTTAAAGTTTGTCTAGTCTACTCTTACTTTTATTGAATTTTTATCTTTGTAATAAAGTTTTTATTCGGTAGTTTTTTGATAATGTTTCCTAATACATAACGAAACTTTTTTAGTTCTTTGGAAAAACTTTTCTCCCCATTCCCTTCTTCGTATTAAATGATGTGTAACATTTGGCAGCACTTCGAAATGACTTTATTGGCCAAACTCAACGGCTTGGCCATGAGTAAACTATGGCAATTTGTGGAGGAACTGGGGCCAAGTCCCTCGCCTCATCATCCCGTGGTGGCCCGAGAATTGGCCCACATTTTCATGGGCAAATCTGTCAAGTTCAAAGGCGGCCCAGGCAGACTTTCCTCAACTTGGCCATCAACAGAACTGCAATTCTCACCTCCCCGGAAGCCCTGTTCCTGCCTCCTTTTTTGCCATCCCCCCCTGTCGCGGCGGCTCTGTGTCCTCAGTCCTCAGTCCGTGGAGCTCGTTGAGCTAGAGCCCCTTGAATTATTCATGTGGCTGCTGTGGCTGAAGCAGCCGCTCCACATGTTCTGAGGCAGTCGAAACACCATCTCCTTCAGTCTCGGTGCCAGCAGGAACTATAGATACTATAGCTACCTGAAATACACCAAGGGAAATGGTAGAGTTATAGTTAAAATTAAGTAGATAACTTTTTGTATTAAAAGCAGAATGAATTTAAGTATCTAAAAAGTCTTTAATCTATATTTTATCATTTTATTTAAATTCTTTTATTTATTTAAAATCAAGTGATATTATTTATAGTTTATTCTTTAAAATATATTCCGAAAATCATATCCAAAAAAGCCATATACTTATTTTTCTCTGTGCAAAAGTGCACACTCCACTTCACCCCCCCTTCCCGAGTGCTCGTTAAGTTGATGATTCAATCATGAAGCGTTTATGAAAATTACATATGGATCCAACAGTTGGATCTCCCTTTGAGCTTCCTGCGGAAAGTTGTTACCCCCAAGGTGGTGGTGGTGGGTGAATGGTAGCGGTAACTAGGGACTGACTGACTGACTAGGACCTGGGATTAGCTGGGCTAACAGCACATTGGGAGGTCTTTGGTGCACCTTCACCTCCTCCTTCGATCTCACTTTACTTTACAACCGCCAGACGAACGAGAACGAGAAAATTAATTCCGCATGCAAAGATCTTCTCTTCGGAGCGCATTTTATAGTCGCAAGTCGCGAGTTGCGACAAAAGGCAAACAACGGTAAACTTAAGCCCGCCAAAGGCCATAAAGGTGCAATCTCCAGCCGACGATCAATATAAAATAAAAAAAAAAGGAAAGAAATAAGAAAAATAAGGAACATCGCACAAATGATCTTAAGCCGCTGCTGGCCTGCCAGAAAGCCAGTCAGTGGGCGATCGAATCGAAAAATCGCTACCGAAAGACATTGAAAATGCTGGCTGGCTGGCTGGCTGGTTGGCTGGCTGGCTTGGAAAAAGTATCCAGGAGTTTACTGAACTTTTTAGTACGCTATTAAGTAATGAACCTGGCAACCGGTTGTGCCAATGACACACATATGCAAACAGTTTTGGTTATAAGTTAACAGCAAACTTATTAAAATTGCCACATTCAAGGGGATTATTTCCAGCAGCTTGTAGGTTAAACATAAAATATTTAAGTGCAAATATTTTAACAAAAGAATTCGAAGCTTATAAGTTATTGTTTTTTTTTTTTACGAAGTTAATTAATGGTTTAAGCCGCTACCAATTTTAATTGTTGAAAATATTTACGCTTAATGGAGTTTTCTTAACGGTGCCAGGCATTGAGCCACTAAAATGCTTTAAACTTAAAAAATGCATAAAATATTTATATTTAAAAGATCTGATATATTTTTTACAACAGAATAAAGTTAACGTCCTTTTTTTAATATTCTATAATGAAGATGCTGTTATTTTTAAGCGACTTTTACTTTCTTTAGCTTAAAATCATCAACAGCGGTCTGTTATTTACAAATTTTATCATTATTATTCTCTTAAGGATCTCTAATATTTTTTCTTAAATATATAATTTAATTTTGTAGCTCGCAATTGTCTTAAAAATTAACCCATTAATCCCTATCT
>JAEIIU010048104.1:0-29847 GCA_018874675.1 Drosophila baimaii | reverse complement strand
GGATGTCGGAGCTTGTTAAATTTATGTGCCGCCTAATGTTTCATTTGCTTTTGCCCTGCCAAGGGGGGGCCATGGCAGCGGCAAGTTTTTAACATTTGATGCCGACTGACAGCTCGTCGGGGGTCATAACTTTTACCCGGCTTCGGAACTCGATTTGCGGAGCAGAAACTCAGGGCTAAAACTCTGACCAACTGTGCTCGAAGTTGTCACAAATGTCCTGTTTCTTTTGTCAGGGCTCCCCCGAGACTTCCAGAGTCCATCAATAATGCGCCGCGCCAACAAATCACAAAAGTTTTTGTGGCCGCCGCAGAAAACACCATTTGATCTATGGTTTGCGGGGCTATGCTGGGCGTGACTGTGTAATTTATTTGCCATTTAAATTTCAATTACTCGACAGGAGGGCCAACACCCACACCCACACACTTGACTTTGTTATATTTTTTAGAATTTTTATTTGCCATTGAATTATTGAGGCCCCCTGATTGGAGGCGAGCGTGAAATCCAATCAGCAAAAGTTTGAATCGGCGCACAGAGCGTGCATACCAGATGAGAAAAGCCGCAATTCCCATGTCGTGTTTAGACACATGTATATGTTATATATATACGTAGGTCTTTATGCTATACACACACACTGAAGTACACACGTGGGCTGCACCCAAAAATATGCAATGTTTTTTTTAGAGTTTTCCAGCATGAGCTTAAAAAGTGAGGTTGGTTTTTGGGGTTTTTAAATAAATATTAGATATGTAAAAGCAAGCAGGGGAATTGGAAATATTTATTATAATTTATAGTTCTTTTAAAATTTAATCAAGTAGAAATAATGTATTATATTCCACCGATTTATTTTCAATATTTAAGTGGCTATCAATTTGGTTAAAATAACCTAAGCCTATATGAGTAGAGCTGCTCCTCTTTTAATTACTTTAATTCCACTTTAAAAGCTCTTAGTAAATGATAAACATTTAATACAATTTCCCTCAGTAAACGTTTGATATGTCAAAGCCTTCTTGTTGATGTCTCAAGTTAAACAATGAAATATTTTATTCATAAAAAGTAATAAAATGAAGTACATAGTTTAAACAAGGTGAAGAAGGCCACTGAAATGTTGTTGACTTTTGGAGAAAGGTTGGCAGGTTATGAAATTAAATATTTATCATTTTTTATAGCCGGATTTGATGCCTTAAACTTTGAAAGATTTGACAATTGGGAAATCCTCCCCCGCCTAACTGACTTGGTTTGTTTGACTAAAATGACAAGGTAAACGGTTACAGTTTCGATTTCCTTTCTTGGTCCCTTGTGTGATTACTCATACGCCGCGTTGTCGTTGGCAAAGGCAAAGAAAACGAAATAAAAAAAGGAAAAAAAATAAATAGGCGCTAAAGTGCGGAGTTAGGTCAGTAAGCAAAAAGCTCCCTGATGAGATTACTTGGCGGTAATCGAAACGCGTAGGAGTTGCCTTCGCTTACAACGATCTGTGTGCTAGATCAAAACAAACATAGTGGTGTCTATAAATAATTAGGCCGATCTTATGACCTCGAGTTCGCTAACGCATTAACTAACGAAAAAAAGAAAGTTGTTAAAGAAAAGTGGCAGATGTGTAGACGGAGTAGTAGGGGTTGTGGGTTAAATCACTCTCTCCCACACACACACTCACACACACATAGCCGGGTGTGCCCTAACAATAACTGTATTTACGCATCCCATTTTCCATTTTCCTCCATTTCCATTTCCTCTCGTCTCTTGTTTTCTCTCCATTTTTATATTTTTTGGTCTTTGTTTTGAGTGTGACTCCGTTGTCGTTCTTGTTCCTCGTTATGGAGAGCACGTGATTTCACTGGGGAGCATTTTAACTTAATTAGGTCCTGGCTGAAACATGCAAAGAATGCCAGTCTAAAAAAAGGGGGCGTGTAGAGGGGGAGTTCTACAGCAAAGGAATGTGAACAATGTACTCCAGGGTGGACCTATACAGAGGCAGAGTTTTAAGTCTTCATTTGTTGTGATGTAAAGTAGAGAAAAATATTTCAATTATATTTTATGGAGTATTATAGTATTAAAAGTAAATGAAATTAAATTAATTAATTAGATCGTAATCTAGAATCTTTCCCTAAAAATTCCTATATATGGTATAATCAAAAAGCAACCCATTTAATCACCATTAATATAGTATACACCTAGCTATGTAGGTTCACCCCACCAGGTACACACCCATAAAATCGCATAATCATTATTCGCACACGCACACCACTGCTGATGTTATCGTCATACTTAAAGGTGGCGGCGGCCGTATAAGGCCTATAATTTTCCCCTATATATATATACATATGCCTTATACCCGGCACTGAGCTCTTTTCTGCCAGTCGCAAGATCTATGGGCAATTTAAGCCACAATCAATAATGCGAAATGGAGTCATTAATGTTAATTTGCAAATATTCTGCTCTTTCCTTTCTCCCCTTTCCCCGCGCAGCATCTACGGCCGGGTCACGAGCTCCAGCAGCACAGAAGCTTTGCTTCCACGGCGGAGGACGATGATGGCAAAAAGTCGGACAAGCATAAAAACCAACTGAATTCGGGAGGTGAGTTTCGTGGCTGGGTAATATTTACCTTTGAAATATTTTGTAAATATTTTCCTTTAAATGCGGAAAATTGATTGAAGGTTGACACATCCTTGGGGGGGGTGAACTTTATGGGGTAATTGTAAGCATATCAATCATCATACCAATCACAGGTCACAGCTCAAGTCAAAAGAGTGAAAAAGAATCGAAGGCCAGTAAATACCTGGCTAAGTGCCAGGAAAGAATTTCCAATGATCTTAACCAGCTTTTTGCACTGTACGAAAGGCTAAAAGAGCTGGCTGAGGAGGCTCTTAAAACTCTATTAAATGAGGAACCAATCAACCGAAAAACACCCAACGAATCACTTAGTTTATCAGCAAGAATACAAAAATTTCTAGAGTTGCAGAAGGCGGAAAGAAGAAGAAGAAAATATAATGAAATGGGAGAAACTCCAAAGAAAAGAATAGGAAAATTCGATAATAATCAAAAATTAAAGAAGAACCGATTCAAAATAGCTCAGAAAAGGGAATTATGTGAGTTTGTGGCGTGTTCAAAGGTAGTTCTGGTGTTAATCGTTTTCCTATCCTCAAAAAAGGTAAACCAAAGCCATTCAAGAAGGGAATAGTTACTAGAAGAAAGAAAAAGAAAAGATTGCGACGGAATAGGAAGAAAACTAAAATGAAAAATCTTAAAGGTAAGAAAGGGGAACTTTTTAATTAAATTTTAAACAGAAGTAAAAGATTTTCCCACTGCTTAACTACCCCGAAACCAAAGATTCTCTACTTACTAAGACGCCGAACGCCATACGACTTTTTGCACAGGCATTTTTCATGTAGGACATATCAAAACGTCCTATCAAAAGAGAGAGAGAGCGCTCGCTCTTTAGCCGCTCGTTCTCTCTGTCTCTAGGGCGTAATTTTCGTCCAAGAACAGAAAATGTTACCTGCGTATGGCAATTTAAATGTATGATCGCTACTCATCTTAGTAATTCTAGCTTCTTTGCCCAGGTTCTTTGCCCTTTGGTTAATCTATTAAATTTCAGTCGATAAATCCCCTTTCTCTCCTTTCTAATCACCTAATTACCCGCCCACTTTCAATTTTCTGCCTCGCCTTCATCAAGTGTTTGTCAATTGTTTGCCTGTGACTATAAATAATCGATTAATTAAAGATTAGCTCGACCAATTAGTGGGCATTGCGGTCACCCATTGCTCCGCATTTTGCAATTGCAACCATTCCAAATTATTGCACATCCCAGCCATAGGTAATATAGTAGATGTGTAAATTAGCTTTTTGCATAAAATGCCTCATGAATAACAGGGGCCGACAGCTGTCACAGCTCATTAAATAAATTGCTCATTTATTTATTGGCATAAATTTATAATGTACAGGTGAACAAATGTCTTCGCTTGCGAATTATATATATGTATATTTAAATAATAATAAATCATACTTTGGATAGCAGTTATTGCATAATCTTTTGGCTTTACCGGTAAAGCTAGCTAAATTAGGTTAAAGATATGTGATAATAGTAATAACTAAGGTTACCAAAACCCCAAGAAGTTTCCAATTGAGCATTTCGTGTTTCCGCTTCTTACATCTTGTCATCCAGGCTGTCGTACAGCTCCCCATCGGTGGCTGTCTTTTCGGGGAGTTCCTCCCCTGACGGCGGTGGCGGGGGCTCCTTGCTGGGATCATATATCTCAAACTCCTCGAACTCGATCTCGTCGTATTTGCGCCTCTCATAGATGCTCTTGTCATTGGCCACATAGTGACGAACCACCGCCGAGTTATTGCTGCTGCTGGCATTGCTTAGCCGCCGCTCGGGGGGACTGGGCGTGGGCATGGTAATGGGAGCTGGGGCAGCAGCAGTAGCAGGCGGAGAAGCCATCAAAGGCTGACTGCTCACCTGCGGGTGTATCTCCACGGGCACTATGATTTGCGGCCTGTCATTTGGCGCTACGACCTTCGTCGGTTTGACGGCCTTTGTCACGGCAGGAATCTCGAATCCATTCTCCTTTGGTTCACCTCCCAGCTGTCTTCCGATTCTTTGTGGCGGAACTTCGATGGGCTTGCCCTTGGGAGGATTTGTTGGATGATGTGTGCTGGTGGTGCTGGCGGTGCTGCTGCTTGTGGCCTTAACCAGCGTGTAGGCCAAGTCCACGTTTTTATTGCGACAAACTTTGCTGGCAACAGCTGTGGGAGTGCTGCCTGGTGGATTCTCGAGGCGTATGTTCATGGCCTGGCTTTCGTATGTGGGCGGCGACATCATCATCAGCAGCTCCTCCTCCTCCTGCTGCTCCTCCACTTCCGACTCCTTGTGTCGCCCATAACCATTCTCTGGCTGGCCATTAAAGTTTTCAGCCTTCTCGAGATCATCCCGGGGCATGTCCCCGAACACATTGATGTGATTATTTACTGTCACTTGGCGTCGCACCAAGGGGATTTTCTCCTCCTCCTCCGGGTATCTCCTTTCCGTCGCTATCTGGCTCTGGCTGTTGATGGTCAGCTGGACATCGCTGTCCATCTGATTTGCCTCGAAGTGATGGACCATTTTGCGAACAACTTCGCTATCGGCGACGAGCTCATCTCCGCCGCCAGTGCCGGCCAACTCGAGGCGACTGCTACAGCTGTTGGACTTGACCAACTTGAATTTGATGCCTGTGCACGGGAAGAAACAAGCACAAAGTAGTAATATTTAGTATACATAGTATAGGTTTTATGGGGAAATTTGCTAACAGAGATAAAGTCTTGGTTATGTTGTTGTGATAAGTATATAAAAGGTTTATATCCACATTAAAAGGAGATAAAAAATCCTGGCAAGGCTTAAAGTACTTCTGTGCTACTTGTGCTTGAATATTAAGTTGTAAAAGTTTAGTTTTTTATGTTTTAATATTTTTGTGCGACCTAAATTTGAATAGCCTTTTGTATTTAGGGAAAGAGTTCTTGTTTAAAGCCTTTAAAAATTATTTAAGAAATTCTCTGACTAATCTTTTTTCTTATAAAAATATCCCAAATGATGGCAATTTGTCCTGTAACTTTTTCTTTGAGTGAAAAGCCTTAATGTTTATAGCTTGGCCTTTCCTTGGACCCTCTCTTCACCCTCTCTCCACCCACCTTGATACGAGTCCTGCTGCTGCTGCTCGTCCACCGCCTGTTGTTTGCTTTGCAATCGATGCTCGCATCTCTCGCTCGGCAGGCACACATTGCAGGCCTCGATTTGACGGACTCGGGAGCGGGTTCCATTCGTCGATCCATTTTGGTGCGACTGAGTGTTGCTGCTCCCCTTTGTGGGTGGCGCCGCCGCGTTGCTTGTTGCGGTCTTCTCCAGGACCCGCCCGCCGTAGTAGGTGACAGTTGAGCCGCACTCCCTTATCTTGGCCAGCACGTCCTGAAGGGAGGGAAAGAAAAAAGGAAAAGATTAGTCGGCGGGTCTGCTACCATCAAGGGCTAATGGTCCATAAAGCCACACGCAAAAGGACCGCACCCGAAAAATAGGTTTTACACTTAAGAAAAATATATATAACTAAAGTATCAATTATCTAAGGAATTTTGGTAATGAAAAAATGAGAAATTAAGCTTTTTAAATTGTATTTAAATTATAAAATTATCTTACTAACTAAATTTTGAAGAATTAAGTTATTCTTTGCTGAAAAAAATACTTTAGGTTACCTTTAACTTTTGTAGAGAATCTTTTGGTGCTTTTTCTAACAAATAAAATTCACAGGAGAAGCTAAATATTTTAAATTAAATGAAATTAAGTTAATATTATACAAGAATCTTTTCCTTAAAAACCAATTAACATCAGTTAAAGCCCTTATTAATATTTAAAATAACTTTTATATCTTAAAAACCCCTCAAAACCATTACCAAATAGCTAATTAAATATTTCTACTGTATAACTATTCCCCTTTCCTTGCTGTGTACTCACATTGCTGACGTAATAATTCTCGCACATATCCTGCTCCACATCGTCCTCATACTGGTCCTCCTGTTCATCGTCCTCCTCGTCCAGCTGCTCAGCACTCTCCGGCTGCTCGCTGCCGTGGCCCAAATTATTTTCATAAATCTGACGATACAGGGATTCATTGGCTCCGCCATTGCACCATGTCCGTCGGTTGGCGAACTTGGCCCGGGCCTTGGCATTGGCCGCATTGCTGTTGTGCCGCCTCACCACATCCTGCACATGCACATCCTTGCAGGCCATCACTGGCGTCTCCTGGTGGTGGTACTCGCCGCAGGGTGAGCTCAAATCCCCGCTGGAAATGCCACTCGATAGACTGGCATTGTCCCAGTGCTTGGCCTTGTGCTCCTCGAGGAGTTCCATGCCCTTGGGCTGCTCCTGGCTGCCGCCGTAGCTGGTGTCAATGGTCAGGTATTGGTAGCCGCGAGCACGCCGGGATTTGGGGCTCAGTTGACAGGCGGAGCCACCGAATTTCTGCTGCGACTGAACGAGCAGACCCTGGCCGGGAGTGGGCAGGACATTCTGCTCGAAGAAGCGCCTCACATTGCGAACTGTATCGGGATCTGGCAGCTCGTCCTCGTACAGTTCCCTATTCACGCGAACGGGCTGGTAGAAGAAGTGCCTCTTGGCCGCAGCTCCTCCGATTTGTCTCTGTCGGGTTTTTCGTGGCTGGGAGCCGCCGCTGGCATTGACTGCCCTCGGAGGCTTTGGTGGCGGCACGGTGGTTGTCAACGTCGAGTGTCCGGCAGTGCTGATGCCCACCTGCAGGGGACGTTCGATCTTGGTCCTCACGGGCTCCACAATCACCACATTATTGTTGCTCAACAGCTCCTGGAAGCTGTACTCCTGCAGGTACTGAATGAGCCCGTCGAACTGCGCCTCCTTCTTGTTGCGCGTGGCCAGGATATTGCTGCGTATCAGTTGCTGCGACTTGAGCACCTTGTAGCGGATGTGATCGAACTGATCTTGATCCTCATCCTGGTCCTCGTCCTGATCGATAGCCGCCTTCACAATGGTGGCCTTCTGAGCGCCCTCGCCCAGCTCCACAATCTCAATGGAGGGTGGCGGCATCATGCTGCAGAAATCAATGTTAACCGGGGATTTATCTTGGATGTGGTGAGCCGTGGTCTCGCCACCCAACTGGAAGTGAACGACGCCTGGTTGGGTCACAGCCGCCTTCTCCTCCTCCTCGTTTTTCAGAGTTTCCGGCTCATTGCCCGCCAGTTTGTTCCAATAGCATCTGACTGCATCAACTTTCTGCATATATTCATTAGCCAACTCACCGCCATTGCCTCCGCCCGAGCTAATTGTGCTGGCCAGGCTCCGGGCACTGCTCCTTCGTCGCAGGGTGCCACCAGCGATGGCGGCTCCTGCTCCTCCTTGAGTGCCTCCACCTCCGCGGCCATCCACAACGTGCAGTATCTGAGGTCGTGACATTTTGCCCCGGCTAAAGCTCGAGGAGTCGCCGTTGGTGGTGGTGGCCAAAACCTTGACGGGCCGGGCCTTGTAAATCGGAGCACCGCTGCTGAGGATGCGGTGCACCAGGGGCTTGCCACTCGACGAGCTGCTAACCGAGCGTCGCAGGGAGCGCTGTATGGGATTACAACTTGAGTTTGAATTTGAGTTTGAGATTGCTTTGGGGCCGGGATTAATTCCCCGCCTGGCCGCCGCCTGCTGCCGCCTGCCCTCTGCGATGGCCTCCTTTTGGATGATATTGTTCTGGGCGTCGGTGACAATGATGTGAAAGGATGATGCGGATGGTGGGGGCGCGGGCGCGGGCCTGGTTTGTTCCTGTCGCTCACGGATTTCCTGGGCACGTCGCTCGATTAGCTTGCTGAAATTGGCCACCTCAATGGAGGGCGCCTCCTTGGGTTGTTCTGGCTGTGAAATGGATACAGAGAGGTTGTCCTCCTCCTGCTCCTGCTCCTCAATTTCCGGCGACACCACCTGTAGAGAATTTGAGAGCTCTTCGGGCAGGATTTCCTCTGTCAAAGGTGGCGGGGGTGGCGGTAGAGGTTCCTCTTCGTCCTCTTCGTCTGCCCTCTCCTGTGATTCCTTTGGTGCCTGCTCTTTTTCCTTGATTAACTCTTGAAGGAAATCCTTGTGTATCTTTGGCTTTTCCTTATCCCTTTCCCTTTCCCGTTCCTTTTCCCTTTCCTGCTGTGCTGCAGATGCTTCCCTTTCGCGTTCTCTTTCGCGCTCCTGGAACTCTCTCTGCCTGGCCTTCTGGTGGGCTCGACCAAAGCGTCGTATGGAATCGTAGGTCTCGGCGCGGGTCACCACCTGCTGTTCCCTCTTGGCCTCCTTGCGCTGCTGCTGCCGCTGCTGGTTGTACGAGGATCTCAGCTCCTTGTCTATGTTCTCGCAAACCTTGAGGCTCACTCCGATATTGACATCAGGCAGGCTGTGGTACTGATTCTCTGTGAGATTGGACTTGGCGGCGGCGTTGGCTGTGACTATGAAGGAGTCGGTGGCCTGGCGCTTCAGTTCCGGCGGCTGTGGCTTTGCTTCCTCCTGCTTGAGCTTGCGCTTCTCCACAACTGCCAAGATCTTGGGCTTGGGCGTGTGCTCTACCTTCAGGACCTGCGTAAAGATCTGTGCCTCTACCTTCGAGGTGGTGCTGGTCAGTACCGGCACCGGCGGCACCTGAAGCTCCTTCTTGTGCTGCTTGGCCTGGGGTTCGTAGACGGTGTCTTCGATGGAAATGTGCAGCAGACTGCGTGTCTCCAACTCGCCACTGTCGCCGCAACTGGTGTAGGTGCGCTGCTCGAAGGACTCGCAGCTCTCGCCTATCAAGGTGCAGTCGGAGCTGTCCTCGGAGGAGAGATAGACCGAGTCGTAGGCTATCAGCCTGTCCACCTGATCGGAGTGGTGGTGCTGCTGCTGCCTCAGGGTGCTATCGCTGTCGCTGGCAGTCGTGGCAGCTTCCGTGGGCGTAGCTTCCGAGTCCTGTTCTTCCTCCTCCTCCTCCTGCTCAGCTTCACTGCTCTCCAAGCGGGTCCTAGCAGTGGTGGTCAGGCTAATCAGCTCGTAGCTCTCCTCTCCCTGGCCGCCCTGCTGGTAAATCTCCTCGATGTGCGTCAAGTCGTACTCCTGCTCCGAGAGCGAGGGACTGTCTGTCTGGTCGTCGGAATTACTGGTTGTGGTCTCCGGGAAGATGCTGCTCTGACTGTGCTCAGGACAGGATTCGCCACCAGTGTCCAGGTGCCGCTGCAGGCAGCTGGCGTGGTGATGCAGGCTCCTGTGATGCTGCTGCTGCTGCCTGCGCGACTGATAGATCCTGGGACGCTCCTTGAGCAGGCTAACGGCCACCTGTTCAAGGGCCTCCAATTCCAGCGAGGAGGGCTGCTGCTGCTCGAGATGATTCTGATGCAGCGAATTCTTGAAATAGTCCGAGTTGAGGCTCTCCAAGTCGCTCTTGTCGTTGTGCCACGGATGCAATGGCTCCGCCAGACCCAAAGCCAAGGCGTCCAAGCGTTTCAGATTATCGTAGTAGACATCAAAGTCACGCGATGGGTGTCGCTGTTGCTGGAGTTGGAGTTGCTGCTGCTGCTGCTGCTGCTGTTGCTGATGCGAATCGCAGGTGTTCGAGTGGCTTCTCTGGCTCTGGGCGTCCTCCGTTGCCGTCGCCGTCGGCGTCTGCTGATCCGCTGGCTGATCACCGGCCAGCAAGGTCGGCGGATTCGGATTCGCTTTGCCGTTCAATCTGCCAGTGGGGAAAAAAAAACGTATCAGAAACGGCAGGATGGGCTCGTTAATGGGGCCATTGTTATAAACATAAAGTTACAATTACAATTACAATTACTACACAGATGATGACTGCTCATCTCCCCCTCTGGGCTGACCTCGTTTTCAGTGTCATGTGAGAGGCGTCTCCAACAATCAATCAATCTATCAGTCAACACTCGCACAAATCGGAGAAATCGGATAAACAAACAAAAACCAAACCCAACGGACAGAACTGAGTTCTTGTTTGTCATTTAAACTACCATTCAACTGCAGCTAACAATAAAAAAGTGTAACAAACAAATACAAACTGGGACAGGTGATTGATAGAGTTGTGAACGCAAACATGAAATTAAATGTGTCAAATCGGTGATGAAGGTGTACGCACAACGGGATGTTGTGACGCCATTAAATGTAGAAAACTTTAAAATTGATTGTCAAATGAATGTTCCTTTCATGTTTAAGCAATTTTTGTGAGGTAGTACAGGGAAAATAGTTTGGATTCTTTATAATATTAGGTATAAATATTTATACTTCGAGTATAATCTATAAACTACATTAGAGGCAAGTCGCTTAGCTGCTTTTAAAGGCTGTGTCACGGTCGCCAAGCTAATTAAAACCGTTTTTGACTTCTGCCACATCTGTCCAAGACATTAAGACTATACTTTTTGATTTCTGGCAACTTTCAGAACTATAAATAAACATTTTAGCGGTCGCTAAACTAATTAAAAAAGTTTGCCTACCCTGAAAGTTAATATTTATAATTACAAAAGTTGTTAGAAATCAAAAAGTATTGCCTTAAAGTGTTAGTTAAAAGTATTATTAATGGTTATCTTTAAAATTAAAAAAAAAAATGTTGGTTTCTTGTTAATTTTGTTGATTAAACAATGTCAAAAAAAATAAACTAAACAAAAATGTTAATTATTTAAATATTCAAATGTCGATAATTTCCATTTAAATCCTTTAAGAAAAATGTAGACCAATGAATTCTACTCTTAATTAAACTATTTATTTGCAAAATAGGTCAATCCTATTCGTAATTTATTGCTAGAATAATTTATACCATTATATAAGCTACAATTCAGCTGTGATTAAGCAAATTTATGCTTATTATTATCAACACTAAATTAATTTCCAGCTATTTGTCATTCCCTAAAAAGCTATTCATATTTTTATACTCTAGAAAATGTCATTCAAGATTTATGTATAAATAAAGACAAATAAATTCCTATAAATCCAACTATCTTTTGCTATATCTAGGAGAAATATAATTCGAAGCAGCGCAGTTATAAATAAATTGCTTTATTCCTCTTGTGATTTACTAAAATTGCCATTATTATCTCTATTGATTTCATTGCCCGCCTGCTTGAAATTCCCTCTCAATCGAAAGACCCTCTTAGCACAGCTCGGTTGCCAAGCCTCCATTAGTTCGCATTAAAGCCAAGCTGGCTGACATTTCCCCTTTGGACCCCGTATCGGTTTCAGTTGCACGTTGCACACAGCTCGTCGAGTTGAGAGTTTACCCAGAGACTTGACGCGACGATTTGCGGGAAATTAAATAAAAACCCGAGACCCGAGACCCGGGATAGGAGCTTAGATGGAGGGCGGCGGCAGGAAGGATGCGATTTCAAGTGCCATGGCAGCTGTCATTGTCAGGATGCGCAGGATAACGCGTGTGTGCTAATGGCAGGGCGCGGGTAGAGCGGCCAGCTAAAAGCTTTCCCAACTCATCCTCCCTGTCAGAAGCCGTAGGACTCATATGCAGCGGCAGCTAGATGGTTATGTTGGCCAAACAATTGACAGAGTACAAACTTTTTCGATTTTAATTAAACAAGCGCCAGAGTTGTTCGAAAGAGAAATAAATGAACAAAACAAAAAAACACAAGCTAAACTTTAATTGAACATAAAAGTTGTTATGTAACTCGATTCGTTTGAACTTTGCAGTTGTCACAAATCAGAGTTAGTTTTAATCGACAAACCACATTTGCCGACAGAAGATTTAAACAACTCGCTTAACATTATAACGAAATCTATCCCCTTTGACTGCTCAAATATGCCATTTTTGCCACCGCAACTGTAGTTAGCCTTGGCTTAATGCAACAATGACCTCGTGTCATGACCCTGACCGGCCCACAGGCCAGTGGAAGCCAGCGAGAAAAACCAATGAAACCACCGGCAACAACACACACACAACGGAAAATGGCGAACAGCGACAACAAACCGACCGCAACAATTTGGCCGCCGGCTCACGAATTCAAATTGTTTAAAAACGCAAAAAGCTACAACAAGCGAAAATTGCGCCTGTTCCGAGACCTGTTGAGTTTGCGGCGAGCGTCGCTCAACGACTGACTCAACGCCAGGGCACAAACAGGCAAAACCGCGCTGGGCTTACGCGGCGTATGCGTGTTAAACACTCGAAAGCAAAATCATTGTTTGAGAAAGGTTTTACTTTAGCTTAAACAATATTTAAATTTATTACTAATTGGTAATTTAAATTCTCTTTATCTTTAGGAAATTGTTAAGATTTTGTTGTAGTAAATAATTAATAATTTATTCATTAAAAAGTTTAGTTTTTAAAGCTCAGTGCTTATGACTCACTTACCGTGGCGATTCACGGAAAAATCCACGACTAACAAGCCGGGCACGCGGTATTAGCTGCGATCGACGACGACTGCTGTTTGCGGAACCGATTTGCAGGTCGCTAAATGTCTCCTCACGGATTACGGCCAAGCTACGCGATCTCCGCAAGCTGCACGACTCGCTGCCCAAAATGTCGAGCAAGGTGGCTGCAGCGCTGGCTACTCCACTGCTGGTTGATCCATTTGTTAGCTTATTGGAGGCGGAGACGGTGTTAGAGCTTAGTGTGTTGGCTTCTCCGGATTTCTCTGGAGTCAATGCAGTGTCTTTGAGGGGAAGAACTACGAAATTTAAAAGAAATAATAAAAATAATTTATTAAAGTTGATATAAACATGCTAATTAGGAAGACAGATCAATTATATATGCGAGAAACCAATACTGTTGATATCTTTGATATTGTTTCTGATTACATTGCACACGGCCCATTGATTTCTGATCAAATTCCCACCGCCGCCGAAGGCCTCCACTCACCCGCGTAGCTATCGACTTGGTCTAGCGGAGCTTCCGCATCGAATCGCCAATAGAACTCGGCTATGTCCAAGGCATTCTCATCCCTCTCCAGTTGCGTGTAGTCCAGCGATCGGGCGTTCCTTAGCTGGCCGTTTCCGGTGCAGTTGCCACTTCCGGTTACACCCACACGGCACTGCGTCCAATGGGGTTGGGCGTGTGGATGAGAATGAGAATGGGAATGCGAATGGGAGTGATGATGCAGCTGCTGCTGCTGCGACTGATGGTGGTGGTTCGGATGATGGTGATTTAGGAGCTGCTGCGAGTGGCGACCTAAGCCAGAGCCGGCTGCTTCATGGCAGCTGGTGGCCAAGTCGAGATGCGATATGGATTTGTGGGTATGCCGCCAGCCAGCGGCACGCAGCTGCGGACACCGCGGATCGTGGGTGGTCTGCTGATGGAGCTGGTGCTGGCCACCGGTGGTGTCCTCCAGACGCACCCGATCTACGTAGTTGTGCTGGTAGCTGTAGCTGTCCTTGCCCCTGGAAATTAAGGGATTAAATGGGTTAAAAAAGGGGGTTTTCTTTAAGAAGTTATATTAAAGATATCTTTAATTTAATAAGGAATATATTTTTATCTCGAAATTAAATTCTATATTTAAAATCTTAGGACTATGTTTCTTTTCTTTCTAGTTTCATTTTATTTATTAACTTCAAAAGAACAAAATCTAACCGAAAAATTAAGGTTTAACAAGCTTTAATAATTGTTTTCCCATTTTCTAGAACGAATTTCCCCCTTTTATTAGCTTTAAATTTATAGCTTAAAAAATAAGAAAAAGAATTAACCACTTGATGTCCCGAAATACACTTAAATTCCACTTGTCTGAGTTTATTTTTCAACAAATTTATAGCCACTGAACCTGGAATATAGTTTCTTGTGCAATTGCTTCGTTGAACATCTTGTTCCCTCTGCCTGCTTGAAATATAGTTCATTGCGTGCCGGCTAAAGTGATGCTGGGAACACACATAAGGAATGGCCTCGATTTTATGAGCCATTGCCACCTGTCCGCCAGTTGAATTAAGCTCCTGCAATGGTGATTCGAGGGTCGTAAACATTAGTTCTCTCCATCTCTGCCACTGCCATTGCCATCATTCATTCGACTCACACTAGACTGGACTGTAAAAGTCCTCGCCAACAATTTTACGAGCCAGCAAAAGAACAGAAAGTTGGCCAGGACGAAGCGTTTAAGCCAAAAGGACTAAGGTATTTGCTTACCACGGCATGCTTGCCCTTTTTTTCCGACCATCTTTGACTGATTGGGGGAAAATTGCTTAGCCAGCAGCAGCAGGCAGCAGCTTTTTCCCTTTTTTTTCTATTCTTTTCTCCACCTGAGCTGCCAAATGAAGCGTGAGATCCGCGGCAGCTGTGGCTTTGGTGTTTCGCGGGGGCGAAGCCGCACCGGAAAAGCCAGAAAAGCTGGGGAAAAGCTATTTGCTATTTGTAAATGGAAAACGTCTGCCATCGATTGGCAGATTGATTGCGAAAATGGCTCTAGAACTTTGGCCAGGCCGCGGGGAATTGTGAGTAGTTTTGAGTTATTGCTGGTTATGCATTCAGCAAGGTACTTGGTCAGAGATCGGATAAATTAATGAGTTTCTGGGGGAATTTGTTTGTTTTAAGGCAGAAAAATAAATAAGTTCCTAGAATATATGCAATAATTTCAAGAGGAATAAGACTTTACTTGTGTTAAGTTTACAAATTTATAAAATATATAAAAAGAAAATAAATAAAAGAAGAATCTCTGAACTCTAACAACTTGTTTAAACTTTTCTTTAAATCAAAAAGTTTCCACGCAATTTGTGTCCATAAAAAACCCACTAAAACCTAAGTGGAAAGCTTTTCTATGCCATTTCTAATTTCAAACAAAATATGTTAAAAGTTGACCAACTTTTAGCCAGTCAAAGAGTACAAACTCAATAACAATTTTCATCATATTTTTCAAAAACTTATGAAACGAAATAAAGACGGGGCATAATGGCAAGCTGGCAGAGCACTTTCTGTGCCTAATCTCTGCACAATTTGCATTCAACAAAATACTTTCTAATACCCAAAGTTTAGGTGCATATACATATATTTTCCACTGACCCCACTCTCGGCTATGGCTGCCGTGTTAATTGCAGGTGTTCTCCGGAAAAGGGAAAGGTGGGCGGCGCCACCTCGGCACATTTTACCGGATGGTTGCATTTTAGATGCGAGTCATTACAATTGCAAATGTTGCCAACTAATGTTTAACTGTGCGGCGGGGATTCCCAACCGTTCGTCCGGTCGCCAGCCTCCTCCCATCCTCTGGAGATGGAAGAGCCGGCGCGCCATTCTGGCGACGTTGCATTTGAGCCTGGTCGTCGGGCGTCTGGGCCGCTCTCCTGCCGCTTGTCCTTGTTTCAGAAGCCACCGAGTTTATGGACCGAGCAGCTCACATAAAAATAATAAAAAATAAAGAGCCAGAAAGTGCTGAGCGACGACGACGACGACGACTATGTCGACGGTGTGTGTTCTCCTGCCAACTGCTTAGCATTGGCCTGGCCTCATTTTCACTGCTCTATTGCTGGCACCATTACTTTTTTGGCTAGCATACATCTGGGGGTTAGCACACACACACACACACAAAGTGTACAAATATAGTAGATATAGGACACACTCTCGTGGGGCCACACAAAGGTTAAAGCGAATGTTCTTTTGCTGCCATTTTGTAGCGCTTGCCTTTGTATTTCACTTAAAAGTTAATTAGACGGATGTCAACACTGCGTGGAATGCCTCCTCCGAATTGTTACCTTGCGTGTTTAGCACCAGCGATAATATCTCACTTTTTGTAGTACAGTGAAGGCTCGAAGGAGTAGGATTTTAGGTTTAAAATAGTATATTTTCTATTTGATATGAAAAATACTAAATAAACACTACATGTAGGTAAGGTAAAAGAAATAACTTGCCTATTTTTAAAGAGTTTAGTATTAGAATGTATCATAGTCCAAAGCACACAAGGGGCTTCTGTGCCTTATTTTTCAGTATTTAATATGGTTGTCTGTTTTTTATTGATCTTGAGAGTTTAATACAAAAAATCTATCACAGAAAAAAGTCCAAAGCATAAAAGGGGCCATTGCAGCAACGACACATTTACCGCTTGCGCATTGCACTATAATTCCCAATGGGTTCTAGCTAAGGCTACCAGTTCTTTACTCAATTTTTTATTACCTTTAAAAGCAAGCTGAATATTGAAGTTGGTTAAGAATTAGAATCTAATTATTAGATACTGATAAAGAAGTGCTGGCCCCTCCCTTCTGAAACAGCTTTAAAGCCAAGCCTCCCAATTGTCTTTGACAATATTTTTGGTAATTTGTTTTTATTTATATGGACAAGTGCACTCCATTAAACAAACACTGCTGTATTTTATTATTATTTCTATTTTGTTTTCTAAGACTTGGTGAGAGCCGTTTTTCCGCTTTCATTTCCTTCCTACTGCTTGTGCCTCCCGAAGAGCTCTGGATTTTAATTACTGCCGACAATATGTTCATTTCGCTTTGGCTGAGAATATAAAGCGAGTTGCTAATTGCCTTTAATGCCATTTTATGACTGACAGCAGCGGGTTATAAACATTCTGGCCCTCTCTGTGTGTGTGTGTGTGTTTCTCTATTTTTGCGTTTCGCAAAAATCATTAAAATTACACAAATTCTCATTTTGATTTTCCAGTCACGTGTTGGCTTTTTGTTTCGTTTTCAAACTTGATTTTATTGTGACACGCGCCGCATTAAATTTCTCACTTTTCTGCAACATTTCGGCCCCGAAGGGCAAAGAGCGAAAAACGAAGCAGAGAGGGGAAAAAAAAAGTCAAACGAGATTTGCGTGCGATTAGTGAGCGATTTTCAACGCGCTATTTGCCAAAATAAACAACAACAAAAAACGAAAAACCGAAGCATACACGCAGCTCAGGCTTTAATAAATAATGAGAGAAAAAGGCTAATTAAAATGCCACAAATTATTTAGCACAGAAATACAAGAAATATTTTTATTAATATTATTGTTATAGCCGCGTGCATATTAATAGGCAAATGTATCGAACAAAGAAGCTGCTGCTGCTGCTGCCTCAACTCCGTATTTAAGAGCAGCAGCTAATTAAATTAAGCCACAAAAAATGAAAACATGTTCGTGCCAAAATGGAAATGAAAATGGTAAAACTCGCATGACAGCGCTAAATTAATTAACACAGATATCTATTGGGTGAAAAAAAAATAAATAAGCAAGCCAGCCGGCAAACCGCCGAAACGCGGATTTACATGAAAAGCAGATACAGCCAGAGCCACAGCTGCAGATACAGATACAGATACAGCCACCGGAGCATAAAGTCGAATAAAAAAAATAAATACATAAAATCATTCGCAATCGGCATTCTCACGGCGGCCCAGACAATAAACAACAGAATTGTGAAAATAGAACTAAAAATAAATAAAAGAATTGGACTAATCAGAGCGTATTGTTCGAAGACTCGAACTCCAACAACATCGCCATTCCATCATCCATCGTCGAGAGAGTTGCCCAAAAACCTGTCGAAATAGCTGCGACATTTCAAATGACATTTTCCGAAAATTGCCGCAATATAAGGTCAGCAGCGATGGGTAGTTGGAAATAAATGCTAAATCAATTTTCCGCTGCCTGCCTGTAGCCGGCGCGCGGTTGCCCGCAAATTGCATTTCATTTTCTGGCTTTGCACGCGAACTTCCTCTAGGGACATAAATTAAGTGACAACTTGGCCCCTTGGTTTGAGTGGACAAATAAGTTTCACATTTCGAATTTTGTCGCAGGACCCTCAATCATCTAAAGTGGAAACGGAAAGTCAGAGATGGTATGCATTTCGGGTTAAAAACAAACTTGGCAAGTTGTCTGCCTGCTCCCTGAGGTCAAAAGTGTACGGTATTTTGTTTCTAAAGCCTTGTGATAAATGTCCAAGTTTATGTGGGTTTTAACTCGGGATTTAGTGCAATTTGGGATAAGTTTTTGTTGAATTTTAAGGGGATATATTTTCGATAAATTAATTATAAACTTAACAAACACATTTAACTCCATATAAAGCTGGTTTTAGAGAGCCAGTTATTTATATTTATAAAAACATTTAAAAAGTGATTAAAAACCTATACAAAAAATGTCTGGTAAAGAGGTTATCATAAATTATAACTCATTATTTATAGTGAACAATGCTAAAAGAGCAGCCTTAAGTGGATTTTCATACCCAACCTTACCCCAATATATACTCAAATCAAAACTTAATTAAACCTTTTCCTGCCTGAGCCTTAAATTAACAGCAAATTAGTCAATAATCCAACTAAAAACTACTTGACAAAGCCTCCTCAACACCCCCCAGGTCACAACAACTTCCCAGTGTGTGTTTACCCCTGAAAGCAAAAAGAGATAAATGTTGATGTTTATCTGCCAAGCCTTGGCCCCCAGATTTACTCCAATTAATGGTTAATATTAGGCCATTCCCAGCCGAGAGCGCCTCTTACCCGAACAAATGACAAATGAATTCCTTAAATCATTAATGCCACGAGATTAATGGGGCGTATGCATTGATTCTCCTGGAGGCATCGACAATATTGACTCACTCACTGAGACACACACTCACAAAACACACACTCGCTACGCGTCGTACGAATAAATTACTTGGGTTTTGTGGGCCACAAAAACAAAAACTTATCTTCATCTTTGGCTGCCACTTTTAGCCGCATTTTCCCATTTTTAACCCAGTTGAATGGAATGGCTTTCTATTGACGATGGCGCCACCACCACCGCCTTTGCACACTTTGTTGATTTTTGTGGTTAATGCAAAATGAGTTTATTGTCCATGAAATGGTCGAAAAGCAATAAGCAACGAAATAAAAAATTAAAGGAAAAAAGCGCGCGATTTTTCTTTGCTTTAGATTTTCACCGGGTTTTCCACCGCGTTGTGTTGCCGCCTCTACGTCTCGCCGCTGACTGACGAGGCGGAAAAGCTGGAAAATATCAGAGAGCGCATGCGCGCCGCTGGTGGCAGGTGGCGACTGCGCAGCCACGGCGCTGTCAGCGTCATCATCTCATTTGTTTGTTTGTTATTTTTCGTTAACCTTTTTCAGTGGCAACCAACCCCTATTATTATTGTTGCTTTTATTGTTCGCCTGCAGCAGCAACAATGAGGCAATTTGGAGTGTCGAGTTTCAAACTTTTGTGGCTCTCGCCTTGCCTTGCCTGTCCGTTTGATGTTAATGAAATTTTCATGTCTAAGTGAAAAGTCGTTTGGCGCTCAATTAAACCGAGAAGAAAACCAGTTAGGCAGCGGCGACAAAAAGGCGACAACAGCCGCTGGCATTATTGGCTCGAAAATTGCAATTGCCGCACCATCAAATACGAATTTGTAATCCGCACGAGGAACCTTTTGCTGGCGAGAGGTGAAAGGTCGCGGGAACCCTTTCACTCACTCACTCAGTCACCCCCTGAGACGACGATGATGATGCTGCTGCTGCCGCCCTCTCTGAATGACAAATGAGCTCCGTCTGCTACTGCTACTGGTTTCCTTTTTTTGTTTTGGTTAACTCTGCGGGCAAAGCTATTAGGGCCCAAATACAGTGGGCGTTAGTTTTGTGCTCATAAAACACAGTGGCAAGCCAAACAAATTCTCAAATCATAAACACAACATGCGAGGTTGCCTAGGGAGATTTTTGAAAGTGTGTATGGTTTTTTGTTTATTTATTTCTATAGCTGCATAGCTTTTAAGCCCAAACTAAAATAAATATTTTTTTTAATGCAGCACACAAACTACATTTGGAGTGGATTAAATTGTGCAAGCATTTATTAGAATAATAAGGAAAAAATAATAAATAACAAGCATAATGGGACAATGGATTTTGTAGGAATAAAGTAAATTCAATTTTTGGTCCCAATTAAAATTATATTACTTTATGAATGAGTTATTCATTTTATTCCATTATATATCTTGAACAAGAATATATGTTAAAATAATTAATGAGAATGCTTTTAATATTTTAAACAATTAATTTTCATGGATTTTCTTTCTTTGCTTAAAAAATAACAATTTAAAATAATGAAAAATAATGGCAGAACCTTTTTTAATATTACTAAACAAACAATTTATGTCATAGTTATGAAGTTTTCTTGAAGTGGAATTTGTCAAAATTAGTATCATATAAAAATATAGATTTAAAATCTTTATAATATGTATATTTGAGGTATTTTTTGAGGGCATCTAATGGCCAAAACGCGAATAATGGCAAAAAGTTATATATATTCGAATCCGATTAAAATCTTAATTAATTTATAATACAAAATCGTAAAAAAAAAACTAGAAACAAATCGTACTCCATTTTGTTTTTGCTATAGCTAATTTTTAAGTAAATGGTTGAAACTGGTTTTTATATTATTATATTCAATATTTAGATGTATTAATTTTATAAAAATAAACACAGCAAATCATTCCTTTTTAAAGTTAATGCATTTTTGGCTTAGTTATAATCGATTTCCAATTCGATGGAATAATCCAATCCAAAATACAAGAGTTTCTTTCTTGCTAAAATTTCCAAAAACCATTTTAAAACACAACAAAAAATGCTACACACTTTTCGCAAATAAATACTAAACTTCTGCAATCCTACTAAAAGTTCCTAATTATTTTCCAGGACCAGAACTTAAAGAGCATTTCGTTTCTACACAAAAATTCCCTCACATTGTTTCCCAATTTAAGAATCGACTTTCCCTGATTTTTCCCCAAAAAGTTTTCCCCTTTCCCCATCAATCGCAGTCTCTGGCCCCACTGTGTGTGCTCGCCGCTGCCATGTGGCAATGCTCGTGAATAATGCAAAACAAAAAGTTCCCAATGGCAAGGGGTCGCCTGCCTGATGGGCTTTTGGGTCCGGCTCTCTTGGCTTGGCTGGCTGGCTGCTGGCTTTCGGGCCCCAGCAATGAACTCGAGTGAACTATGAGTACAGACTGAACCCTCTGCTGCCGGTGCCCCGGCTCTCTCTCTCCAACTCGTTGAACTTTGGCTGTCAGGTGTTTCGTCACCGGGCAGCAGCAGCGCTGAGCCGAGGCATCGCGTCACCTAGTTTAAATTTTTTTTGGTGTTTCCAATCTGCAAAACTCTGCTGCTCGCCGCTGACCAACAACAAAAGCCGGCGGAAATGCGTTGCTCAGTTGTAATCAAGTAACTCGAGCGGATGCCAGCGAGTCACTCGTACGTACTCGCATCATAAAGGGGCATAAAAACGGGGGAGCTTGCAACATACTCTCGAAAAATAGTTATAATTTGTCGTTTAAAGGGTATTTGGTAGTATAAATATGGAGAAGATCTAGCTAGCAATTTCGTACAGGGTTTAAACTATGATTATCTATGTTATTTTAATTCTAACAAGGCTTTTAGGAAGCGAAGATGAAACTCCAGTGGCTCTTCTATAAACTAAGTTTAATTAATGAAATTAAAACATACCTAATTATGTTAATTTTCCCCAGTAATCTCTCAGTGTACAAACTGTCGCTCTTTACTATGCCACCAGCGAGTGAGAGTGAGTACGAGAGTGTGTGTGTGTGGAAATGAGGAAATGAGGCACTGAGGCAGTGAAGCGCAGAGCAGCCGTCAAATTGATGCAAATGACGCCGCGGACACAGGGCTGAAACAGAAGAAACGGCTCTCAAATGGGTCCGCGAGTGTACCTCACTCTCTTCTCTCTAACTTCTGTTACTCTTTCTCTGGTTTTGGCCAACTGAAAATGACTTTTTAACGCTGGCGACATGCGGCTGTTAGCAAAACGCATGTGTCCCTAGCAGAGACTTTACCCCACCTTCTGGATTTTTTCCCCCTTTTATTCCGGATCGGTTGCCAGGCACGCATGGCTCGGGCTTTTGATTTGGGTTGCTTTTTTTTGTTGGCCAAGAGGGGGTCGGACAGCTTCCTGTTTTGTCGCCTTTTGTTTTGACTCGAAAAGCCTAAACTTCCAGCCACCCTTTTCCGATTTTACTCTCCGACTGCTTGGCAGAGCGTAACCAATGAAATAATTTTTGCTCTTTTGGGCTCCGAGTGCAGCCACAAAAGAACTTTTATTTATAAATGCGATATGCGATATAGGATATGGGATATATACGGATTTTGTACTCAGCAAAAAAGCCGCTTTCTGACTTTGGCGGCTTGTGAGTAATAAAAGAAGTCAACTGTGACTGGCTATGTTTTTTGTTGGTAATATTTTAAATGGCTTTTGTTGGAGGGCCAAGAATAAAATAAAAGTTCTGCGAGTTGAATGGAGTAAGAGGATTTTTAATTGGTGATATTATATAACGTGTGAGCTTTAGGGTTTTCTTATGAAATCATTACCTCATAATTTGAGGCTATTAAATGCTTCTTTGAGGTTGCTTCTTCTTAACCTTGAGGTTTAGAAATATATAGAATTGTGGAACATTTTAGCCACTTTCCTTAAGTAAAACCCTGATGTGAAAAGTGTTTTTATTAAATTAGAAACTAACTAGCAGTTCAAAATGTGTTCCAACATTACCTGACTTTTATTTTGTATCATTAAAAATTGATTAACCAAAATAAATAACATATAACTTCCCTTTTTACCTTTTAAACTCCATCAGAAACAGTTCTTGGCTTTCTAATGAAATTACTTTAAGTAAAAATAAATTACACTCGGGACTAACTGATGCTTTTAACCAGCATCATCATCAGCTCTATCGGCTTCCATCCCAAAGCTACATCCTGTTTGAATTTTACTCTCCCTAAAAAGCGAACGTTTCTCCCGAATTAAACCAACATCAGAGGCAGCAGCACGTCCTGCATAAATTGATACGAATTAAATTTGTGCAACCCAGATGATCCTTTGAACTAGGAGAGAGAGCTTCATACTTGAGCTATGTCCGGACCCCTCACTATCTAAATTAAATCCTCCAGCGGAATGCTTTATATGAAGACGTGTTCCTCGACAGAGTCCACCAAATGCGGGCTGCGTGTTTCGAAAGCGGAAAAAAAACAGAGTCAAAAACAGAGGCAACAATGTATTTGGGCCAATTTCCAGTTGCAAGTAGCACGGAAAAAAGAGAGCCCCCCAATGCACTTGCAACGTGAGCGCACATTGACAGTGCCCCTGGAACATCGAAAAACTAAGACGCCTTTTGTTAGTGCATTTTTTTATTCAATGGCAACTGTGATTTTATTTTCTCCCATTTTTCACCACCGAGAAAAATAAACAGTATCTTGCATTCAGATCTCTTTAGAGGTTAATTGAATTTTAAATTAATATTTATGAAGCAGTCATTGGAAAGCATATTTAAATGAGGTTTTAAAATGTCAACAAGTTGTACTTCTTGTCATGGGAAAAATTAATTACATTTTCTGAGAATTAACTCATGTTCTGGTTAAGCTTATGGAATTTATATATCTTCATTTGTACGGTTTCTGCTTCAGAATTTAGAGTTTCCATTATTTTCCTTTTACTTAATTAAACTCCACTATTCATTAACAATTTAAAAATGTATTTTTCCCGTTGTGTAGCCCGATTCGTCTCTGTTTATTCATTCATTTTGAAGCCGTTCTTTAATAAGAGCAAAGCAAAGCAAAGCACAACGAAGTGAAGCAGAGCAGAGCAAATATTTCAAAGTGCATATTGAAAATGCAACGAAATGGAAATGGGAATTTTGGAAATTAGGACAAATGGTGGAAAAACTTCTCTCGCCTTTTCTCCATTTCCCAGCCAAGTCTTAAATGTTGGCCAAATCATGAACGCTTGTCACAACTTGTGAGTTCTCTGTGGACCCTCCTCACTTCCTTCCAAATCTCCAGAGATGTAATTGCCGCCTGTCTCTATGAGTTTCTCATCTCCGGCTCTGAGTTTCTTATCTTGTGTATTTTTCTACGCCTTTAAACTTGGCCAAAAAGTTTGACTAAAATAAAGTACAATAAGGCGTCCAAAGCAAAAGCTTAACAAAAGAATGGAGCAAGTGCAGCGCAACAATAAATAAAACATATGCCTTCCGCCTTTCCATTTTTTATCTTTTCCATTTTTCCTGATGCAGTCTCACACTGCATAAAAGCCAACTTAGTACCTTGTTTTTTTTTTTTTTCGTTGGCTCGCTCATCCTTTTCTAGCCATTTTTTTGCCTTTATTTTTGTTGCAAAAAAAATTGCAAACTTGTTTACGGTGTTTTGACACATAAACCAGCATGTGCATACATTCATGCAGGACGGATGGAAAAAGTTGTGTATTATTTATTCCGAATTATCCTCTGACTCGGCGGGCTGCTAGTAAAAAAAAAGCCAGTTGACATCTTGTTAGACAATTCCCAGGACCAGATGGCTTTGACAAAGTCGGGGCAAAAAATAAGCAGGATTTGTAAACATAAAAAGTTTAGTGATGCATCAGTTTAATATTTCCATTGTGTTTTATTTCTTAAAGAAGATATCACATGATTCATTATTTGTTGTACAAAGTATGGGAAACTCCTTTAAAAATAGTATTTTATCTATCATAAACAATTGTTCTTGTACTTAGAAGCACAAATTATTCTTTAAGTGTTGCATTACACAAGCCCAAGTGCAACTTTTGTTCGAAAGCTATTCGAAATATGGTAAATATTTGTGCTCAAAGTCAGGGGAAAATGCAAACAAGTCAAGCTAATAGAAACCAGAGTGTCTGTATATCCAAAATATATGCAAATGTAAGAGCTACATGCCCGTGTGCATACTTATTCCTGTGCCAGTTATGTGATGGAAGGTTACAAGGACAGTACGTAAATTGATGTTATCCAGGAGCGGATTTGGATTTATTTTAGGGGTTCAATTTGAAGGGCCTAACATTTTAAGCAATCTGTATTTGAACTACATTTTTACGTAAATTCAATTAAAGAGAAGCCAGGCAGTTAAATATATGTACTTGTGTACTTTGTGTAGCACACTTCCAGGAAGCGGGGAAAATGAACTTCCGCAATAATTCAAAGCATACTTTTAGGTGCCTTAATTAGTGATTTCAAAGTTTACAACATAAAGTAAGCAACGTTTATATTCTACGCTTTACCATGGCTTCGTTAGTAGATTTAAGTTTTGTAAACAATAAGAATAATATTCTTAGCTTTAAAGTGAAACCTTCAAATTATATTTTGGGAGATTCTGTTTCATGGAAGTAACCATCACAGAATCCCCTTTAAATCCGCCACTGATAGCCTATCTCCCAGGGCCTCCGGGGTACTCTGGTCTGATTACATTAGCCTTGCCTGGCAGTAGACAGTAGCTGGTTCTGTTCGCTTGTCAATTTGTGCATGGCATTAATCAATTGCATGTGCAATGCAAAATCTGGGCGAGATAATCGGACAGATGATGTGCAGCTTGGAGCTCGGAGCTGCAGCTGGAGCTGGAGCTGGAGCTGGAGAATTCAGTAGACGACAGAGACATGAGGCTGCAAAAGGTTATACGCTCCGCCAGACATTGACAAGCTTCTAGGGAGGAGTGAGGGGCAACTAGCTGGGGTTGCTGGGGAAAGCGATACCGGCTCGTTACCGTTACGCCTTTTGCCTTTTTGCACACGTAGGCTGGCAATTTTGTGCTGCCTGCTTCTGGGCGCCTTCTCCTTTGCCTTTGCCTTTGCCATCGTCTTGTCCCAGCTCGTTTTGCGGAAATTGTCTTCAACTTGTGCTTTATTTTTTTTTACACAGTTTTCCGCCCTCCGTCATTTGCACACTTTCAGCGGCAATTTGTGGGCCCCTCGTTCCGCTTCATTTAAGCGCCTGCCTTGGGCTTTTTACGTTTTTATTCACAATGTGCAATTTAGTGTGAAATATTTATTATACAGTCAGTCAGTCCTTGTCGTCGTCGTCGTTGTTGTCGTCGTCATAAACCGCAGGCATTGCGGGAATCTCGAAAAAAAATGCAATTATTTCGTACTTTACAGGCTGGCAGAACCAACTTTTTCCACATTCTAATTGGTAAATTGTTTGAGGCTATATCCTGATGCCATCCTTGCTCCATCTCTGTCGCTCCTCTAGTTTTATGCCTTCAAATTAAATTTTGTGAAAGTTCTAGCTGCCAATTGTTGTCCTGGTTGTTGTTGTTGTTGTTTTGGTTTTGGTTCGGGTTTTTGCATGCCGAAATGTGCTTGAAACTTTTTTAATGAACATCGAACGTCCATAAAAAAGGCAACTTTATGGCCCGGAAGTATGCAATGCCATTTGGCACACACTCACTCTCTCTCTGGAATTGATAGTCAATCCAATTTGCTCACTTTTGCCCAGCAATTTATTGGGCTTAACAACATTTCTAACGATCTTTTCTCCGCTTTTTTTCTCTTCTATTTACAGGTGAGTTGACAGCCGAAAAATAGGACCTGGAAGGCCGACAAGAAAAATACACGAGAAGTATGCCTTACACGTAGTGCTGACACCAACACATACACATGCACATACACACTACACACTTTAGCACAAGACACCAACACGAATTCGTCACCAGCATGCACTGAGAGAAAATTGTTTTTAAATCGAGAGTAGTAATATTATGCAGAGGAGAATCGTTGGTGAATTTTTATAATTTTTTGCAGCTGTCTAAAAGTATTAAATTAAATTAAAGTTAATTAAAATAACTTTAAACTATAGAACTCGACTTAAAAATATATTTATTTAGGTATTTATTAAATAAATAAGTCAGAAATACATCTAGAGTTGTAGGAATCCTTTAAAAAGTATCTAAAAATCTATATCTATGTATAAATTTATAGAAATGATTTTGTATAGACATATTAGGTACTTTGAAATCTTAAACGTTTTTTGTTATATATTTAACGATTTAAAATTCCATAATTCAATTAAATGTAAAGTAACTTATTAAATTGTTGTATTACTCTCTCGATTTAAAATATTTTCCTGTCTGCACCCCACAAAGAAGACATCCCCTTATATAGCCATTTCAATAAAAATTCAGAGTTCCACCGAAACGTGACTAAATGTTGGCAATGTCCTAAGAAGCCTGGTAACGGCTAAGCCCTTGCCACGCCCCACATCTTGACACTAGTCCTGCGCCCCCCATCTGTCCATGTTTCTGTGTATGTGATTGTGTATGTAAGTCTCTCTATGCATAAATCGATTTGTTTATACCAATGCCACTGGCCAAAAAAAAATGTCATCGAATTCGCTGAATGTATCTTTAACATCTTTATGTACACACTTCCGATAAGCCTAGCCCCGCATCCATTCTCGTCCCTGGTCCCTGGTCCCCTGGAGTTGCCAAAAGCCTATCGTCGATACATTATCGCCCTTCGGAACACGCATTCTGTATGCAAATGAAGCGACTGTGTCTGTCTGAAACCCCCCCGTGCGTTGCGTATACGCCATGGCGGCGCAGCCTCGAATTATAGGCACAAAATATGGGAGTATGGTAGCAAAACAAAGACTTTCGGTGGGCCATGAGAGCGGAAACCGTTCAATTTTTTTTTGGCTAGGTAAGGTGGGAAGGCAATGTTTTATGGTAGCCACCAAAAATGTACACAATTTTTCGGGTACGAGGTGTGCTTTAAATCAACTGGGAATTAAATTGGGTTTTCGAGAGGTGTTTGGTTTTATAAAAAGCGGTTGTTAGTTTTATACATTTTCAATTAAAATTGTGCAAGTTTATTGCAATTCAACTTTTATAGTTGCCACAAAAAAATAACTAGAAGGGGTAGGGAATTTCTATGAACACTGAAACTAGTTTTAGGGTGGAAATACAAAGTTAGGGAATTCCAATTCAAAGGGATTAATACCTTAACTTTAGAACTATTAACATAACCCTTTTATAGGATGAAGTTTAACAAGCTTTTGAAATATGGTTATTTCTGCAAGAGCCACAGACACATTTACATACCCAATTCTATTAACCAAAATGATGACTGTATTTTCGGCCATGAAAGATAAATGAGCATGTAAAATTCAGACATTCTGAGTGGAGATGTAAATGTAACAGGATGGGCAGTGGCTGACATAAAAAATGCTGGGATTTTTATTGGTTTAAAGACCATTTTCCTCAGTTTATGAAATGTTTTCCTTTTGGTAATATTTACTTTTAAGACTGCGTAAGAGGGAGATTTATTGAAAGCCCCTGATTTACTGCTTTATGAAAAGCAGGCTTTCTCAAGGATTTTTCAAATAATTTATACGAATTTCCTGTCGTATTTTTTTCGTGTGCTGTTGCATTGAAAAGTAATTTCATTTCCCAGAGATACTTGTTCAGACAATTCAATCTAAACCAACTTTCTGATCAGCAAAGGAAATTCCTGTTGCGGCCAACTAATTGAAAATACTTTTCTCTCTTGGGAGTGCTTGTGTTTATTAACTGGAAAATATTTAAGCCACCCCCCACACACACACATACACTCGACACATGTGGAGGAGGCGGAACAATCCCTTTTAATTGCTTTCCTGGCAACCCTCGTCAGGTTTCTGGCTTATGCACTCCGCTTCAACGGCAGCAGATTGAAATTTGAGCGGCGACAACAGCAGCTGTCGGTAACCAGCAGCCTCTGCCACTGCCACTGCCACGCCCGCAAAAAACATCCAATGTGGGCGGACCACGCCCGGACGATCATCTATGCCTAGTATTTCATCCCCGTGCCACATGTAGGCACCGCCGCCGCTGGCAATTTTAATTGCCGTTCTTTCTGCCATGTCCACTTGCGGCCTCGATTTGGCTTTGCTGCCATTTAATTAATTGGCAAAGTGTTCCATTTCTGTCCGACATTCCCCGGTCAACTCCTCTTCTATCTGTTTTTTTCTGCTTCGCCAATTAAGTTTGCAAATCAATTCGATTTAAAACACGTCCAAAGAAAAGAAAAGGTCAAAGCGTTGCTCGTTACTAATTATGTTTGCAAAAAAAAAAAGAGAGAGAGAAGAAAATTCTCGACGAATTAATTTTCTTAGTTACCTTTTTGGGGGCCAAAAAGTTTCATCATGATTTTCTTGACCTTTTTTTGGGGCGAAAGGGTAGGGTAGCTTAGCGCTGGCAACTTTTTGAGGAATCTTTTTTCAGACCAATTACCATTAGATGGGAAGGGTATATTGTTATATTGGTAACTTACAATTAAGAAGATATAGGATAGGGTTTATGATGCCTCTAAATTTATTTATTTATTTATTTATTTATTTATTTAACAAATTAAATATAGTATATAATACTAAATCTAATGGAATTTAATGAGTACTAGCTAACAGGGCCTTCGACTCGAAACTTTACTTAAATGATTAAATTAGCTATTTTAACAAATTTGTTGATATTTAAGATATTTATATGAGAGGGGGTTTTTAAACAGTCCGAAGCGCGATGTCTACCAAAGATTGCTGATCTAATGCTCTGTAATCGGCTGCAGGTGTCCAGGAGGTGATCTATTGTAAGATCGTCCCCGCACAGTTGGCATGTTGGCCGGGTCAATCCCGTCAGTATGTATTCGTGGGTGGATTGTGTGTGACCGATGCGTAGGCGGAT